>JANSTR010060003.1:0-14847 GCA_025434805.1 Antipathozoanthus remengesaui | reverse complement strand
ATATTAAGCACCTGAATTCTTGGTATATAAAACCTCACCAGTGTTACAGTTTTCAATATTAAGCACCTGAATTCTTGCCATATAAAACCTCACCAGTGTTACGGTTTTCAATATTAAGCACCTGAATTCTTGGTATATAAAACCTCACCAGTGTTACAGTTTTCAATATTAAGCACCTGAATTCTTGGCATATAAAACCTCACCAGTGTTACAGTTTTCAATATTAAGCACCTGAATTCTTGGCATATAAAACCTCACCAGTATCACAGTTTTCAATATTAAGCACCTGAATTCTTGGCATATAAAACTTCACCAGTGTTACACTCAGGCACATTAAGGCAGGGGTCCAACTGGTTGGAAGCTATGAGTTGACCGAAAATAAAGTAAATTATATAAAAAATTTTGATTTTCTTCAATCAATCTAGTTTTTGTTCTCTGGATAGGAAATTTATAGCTTAACTAAAATTTGACATACTTGCCAAAATGTTTGATCACGTGACTCTACTGGTAAGGAGAATATAGACGTCACTCTTAGAAACCCGTTTTCTGAAGTGGGCACAATGCAAACCGAATTACACATCATCAAAACAAATTCTTACAAGTAGATAGGAACCCATATATTAAGAAACAAACTGGAATGGTTGTCCAGGGAGAAAGTGTCCTGAAATAATTTCCAAATTGTACAACTTTCAAGACCGAGTGCATATATTAGAGTCAATTTCTGCAAAGCAAGAAAGGATTTCGTACCATTCCAGTTTAAATTAGGTAGTTCCTGGTTGTTTATTTGTCCTTGTAAAAGATCTTATTTGAAAACAAACGATTTGCGTATGCCCAGTTCGAAAATGCTTCATTTCGTTATTTTCAGATTATGATACCGCCATTTTAGCTGTTTACAGCGACCGCAGTTCAAAGAATCAGCGGTATACTACTTAAATGTATGCGTTAAAGGATTTAAAGATGGCGGAAGGAGAAGGGCAAAAACATTCATTTTTCTTGCCGTTTTTGCATTTGATTATTGACCGCAAATTACCCTTAACAATAATTCTCTTGGACGAATTTGTGTACTTCTCTGTTTTGGAGCTCCTTCAACGTAATTATTCGAACATAGTGCAGTTCAGGTGGTACGAATGGATTGCACAATTGTACAAAGTTCAAGATAAACACTGAACAGAAATGTAGCAGTTTGCAGACCATATATACAGTGCAGTAGTTAAGTATATGCAATTTATCGTTGTTTATTTCCTAATTAATTATAGTAACATAAGTAAACTGAAAGTATATATTGTAGATTCGGTCAGAGTTGTAACACCAAATACGAATAAAATTAATTTCAAGAAACTCGCAACACTTGTTGGCAATTTGTGGCCTGTTTCCTGTTCTTTGGACGGAAAGACTTGGGTGCTCCGTCCCGCGCTATTTTATTATTATAATTTTAAACGAATGATGTTTGCCCTTTTCCGCCGAAATATGATATCAAGGGTATTGCAATATAAGTTCTCCAACGAATATACATTTTTCGCGCTCATTCTGAACAGAACGGAAATTAATATTCGAGTCCCACTCGTTCATGGCTGGAACACTACTCTGTCCTTTAACCTGTGGTTTTGTAAAAGTGGCAGCTTACAATGCCTTTATATCTTCGAAAGATTTGCTACGAGAAAAAAACGAGGGTAGCTCGAAATATCAAGCAAGGAAAATTCGTCTTCGCTTCGACAAATACAATGAGTTCTTCGGTGAAGAATTAGAATCCTTTGCAATTCCATTTCAAACGTTTACAAAGAAGTTTCCAGACTTTATTACTTTTGTGCAAAAATGGAAGTCAAGAAAGAAAGACGATAAGGAAAGTTTTTTGAAGCACTTCTCCTTCGAATGCTGGAACAAGCTTTCAAATGCAAAGAAACGAGAGCACCAACTGAAATCCTGCAAGGGCTGTTTCATAAACCACTCTGACATACAAGCTCTTTTCCCAGTACGTTCAAATTACATGAAAAAGTTTGCGAAGGAGAATCCCTTTGTGGCTGCAAACGACATGCTCCGAAAGGAAAAACCAGCGGCACCATTAAAGCCAAAAGCTTTGCAAGAAGTGACTCTAAAAGTCTATAACGCCGTCAACAATTCCTTCCAGAGGACACATGGCACAGATTTTGCTACTGCTATGACAAAAGTCAACCAGCTTGGAGTTCAGCACAGAATCACCAAGGCTTCTAAAAAGCAAGAGCGAAAACATAAGCTTCGGTGCACGAAGAAAGCAATAGAGCAAAATTGGCGAGATACGGACGTAGACTGTTTTTTGCAAACCAGACAGAGTCTTGGCAAGCGCCAAACACAGCGTTTACTGAGTTCTTGTGAGAGCAAAGAGAATGCAAAACAGCGGACAAATAAGAGAAAACGGGAAGAAGAAACCGGACTAAGAGCAAGGAAAAGGCATTCCCCAGACCCAAATAAGATCGAGTTTGATAAAGAATCGCTTCTGACAGAGGTTACAGGAATGGAAGATGGTAATCAGGTATAGAAAGTTTCAATGGGCAATTAGGGAGCCGTTCATTATTTATGGCCAGGGGGGCCTGAAAAGATTTATCATGAACACCCGACCCCCTCAAGTTCAGTTACAAAATACCATGACCCTCCCAAAAAATGCAAAAGAAATGTTAGAAAATCATAGCCAACGACAATTATTTTTGATGACCCCCCATCCCACTGCTGAAAAATATGACCCCCTTAATTCTTGCCTTCCCCCAAAGCCAAAAATAATGAATGCTTCCTTATGTGGTTCTCGGTACATGATAATAACATTATAGGATAGATCAAGGGCACAGACAGAACCCAATATGGAACAAGGAAATCTGTTATAATGCATATAATTATCGTGCCTGAGGGTTCAGGCTAGGAGTGTAAGGATTTGACATTTTCACTGACCCTTTTTTTCAATACCTTCCCTGGGGTTACACATTTTCAATCCCTGCCCTCTTTCCTTTTTCTCCCACAGGTTCCTGCTTCATAAAAAGGAATGACATCTGATTCTACTGGAAATTAACCATTTTTTCCAAGTTTCTCCCACTTCTCACCCCATTTGTTCCCCCACTTTCTGCCCCCTTTGTGCCATCCCCCATATACTGTATTTTAACACTTGATCTTCAGCTTATGTCAAATCAAAGCCACTTCAACAGGGCAAGTCTGTCATCAAGCCACCCCCTATTCATGGGGCAGTGACAATTTAAGTGCTGCCACTTCATTCAATTAGAACTTCCTTTAGCCAGCATAATTATACTGTGATATTCAAAGTAAGCCATTTTCACAATTCAGTTTATTAAGTTGCAAATATTGTGTACATTTTCAAATTTCAGATTAACTACACCGCATTAGCCGAAAAATACAAAGTATGTGACTCAGTTCCAAAACCGAATGCGGGCTCCGTTGTCAAAGAGTTTCTGACAGCCTCTGGTGTCCAAATATCACGGTTCACGACATATCACAAAAATCCTCCATCTTCTCGACGTGCACTTCTTCGACTACCTGGTAAAGAAATCACAGTCCCAGTTCCTGCAACAAACAAAGAAATGAAAGAAAGGTTAGAGGTTAGGATCAGGAATAAAGAGTACATGCTTGGTGAGTTGGTCGTTCCAAGAACTTACAAGAAAATGGTTCTGGCAGAAGATGGAAAGACCCTGAAACAAGAGTGTTTCACAGTGTCTGGAAGAAAAATTCCGCTTATTGACATCAGACGCAGGTTAATGAAAAAGCATGAGGAACTTGGGATTGTAAGAAAAATGGCAGATGTGGGATATGAGAAAATGACAGAAGCCACTCTTTGTCAAAGACTTCAAGAACTAAATGAGTACAAGGCAGGTGAGACTGAACCAGAGATGAGAAAGCGGCTAATTAACACTGAAAGGACCCGGCACCTATCGATTTGGCACGACCATTCCAAGGTTATGAACAGGGGGCACATGGTCTTCATGGTCAATGCCCTGTATGACGAAGCCCTCTATCATACCGATGAGGAAATGAAAGCGATGGGTTATGGGGAAGTTGATGTGCAGCATCTTGTCGAACAGCCACACATCTATATAATAGGAAGGAGCAGTGATTCAGAAACTGAGCAGTTGTGTTATGTGGAAACCCGTCTGGAGTGCTTGGCAATGATGGGAGTGCCAGTAACAACAAGCGAGGGAACTGCAATAACAGACCACATCAGACTGTTTATTGCAGATCACCCAGCCCAAGAGTTTGAGTGTGGTGAGATCAAGGGAGGAAATGATGGTTGTTCAGGGTGCAAAGCAAGATCATTTAGGTATTCCGATATAACCTACTGCTTTAGAAGCGATCAGTTGTCTTTGGCAGACAGGCAAGTTATTTTGAATGCTGGGATTCATGGACGAAACAACAGAAATGGAGGCAAGTAAAACTGTCATTGTGCAAAAATAGAACTACAAAAACTGTATCAAACCAAATTATGTCTTATTATTACTTATTCTTAATAATAATAATAATAATAATAATAATAATAATAATAATAATAATAATAGTATCTTCAGCATTACACAATTTCTTAATGCTTTACATGTAGGTCCACACACTCAGAATATAAACTGCAGTTTGTTATGAAACTGTTGCATTAGCTATTACCTTTTGAGAAATTAATTTTAAAAAGTTGGGAACACAAAAGTTAGTTAATATGGATGTTACAGTACTTGTGTATCTATAATATATAATTTGATATTTTCCAAAAAATATAATATTTCAATTATTTTATTTTCATACTTAAAAATATATTGTTAAGCCTTCTGGAATGCTGCAATCTATTACACCAAACAAAACAGTAAGCCATTATGCCAATATTTACATCTAAGACAGCTGACATGTGGTGATTAAAACTAATTGCTTTCCAGGAGTTAACCCATTTCTGCGGTTGACAAAGAAGGAGCTGCAGGATGAACTGTTGAGTCGGGGAGTGTTATATAGAGAGATAATGGACAAGAACAGACATGATCTCGACACACAACTGAGAGAAATGCTTGGAGGAGTTCAGAGAGTGCCAGCACTGTTATTTGGCAGACCACATCAACCACTTGGAGAATTCAACCTTGAAAGGTATGAAGTCTGCCCTTGTGAGCCACTTCATGATGTAAAAGGCCACATTAAGAACATCCTCACTGAGTTGCCCAAGCACTTACACCCAGATGAGATGAGGGAGTTTGTGAAAGCAAAAGAGATAGCCTTTGAAGGCAAGCAACAGTACCGTGGATTCGAGTATAGAAAGGCAATTCTAATTATTGCTAATTATCTGGAGGGAAAGGTCCGAGAGAAAGTTCAGTTCTTGCTGAACTCCCTAGCAGAGATCAGCAGGTTATTGTATCTACCTGCCAAGAAGAGGACACAAAAAACAGTACTTCGCACCCACAACATTACTTTCTTGCATTCACTAGCTATTAAAGAAGTCATTCCAGAACCAAAAGAGTTAACACCAAGAGTTTTGTATGGCATTTATTACCATTCAATTGTATGCCATGCACCACAAGTCACCAGGGTAATAGCTCCTAGCTCAACCAACACTGAGAAACAAGAGAGAGCATTCAGTGCCATCAATGGTATCTGCAATGCAACATCAAGTGGAAGACCTGGGGAAATTGTTGATAATGTACTCGTACGACTGCAAGCTGAGGACAACACCCACACAAAATGTTTAAAAACACAGCAATCTGCAGTCTCAAAGTTTGCACTAGCAGTCCCTGAACTTGGTAACTCCATTATTCCAAATCACACAATTGCTAAACACAAGAATGAATATCAGGCTCACCTTGAAAGAGTTGCAGACTTTCTGCTGTGTGGGCCAGGTGTATGGTGGAGAGAAATTCCTGAAGGAGTAGAATTCTTTGATGGGCTATCTGAGCCTGAACAACACAATGAAGGTCCACCACTGCATCACTTCCGCTCATCCAACCTGAAGATGGAAGAACATTATCTACATGAGTGCTGGTCCCAGCTCACAAGTGCCACCTCAACTATCAAGATTCCACACCCACACATTAAGCTCTATGACTCCGATGGTAACAGAAGTGGAGAAATTAAGAACCAGATGTGGACTGAAACCGACACAAACATGCCCACTGAGATGGACAGTGACGAACCCATCAACAATAATGACATTTGTAGTGTTTCAACATCCCATGACAACAACAACCCAATGCAACCCAATCTGGATGCTGAGAAATGTAAACAACAGGACACATTCAACATGGAACAAGTCACAAACTTGGAACCTGTCAGTGAACTCATTGTAGAAAGTGACTGTGAAGAAAATGATGAAGGTATGCCAATATATTTACTCCAGAATAATTTTCAGAACAGTTAGTGGCAAGTATCTCTTTAACATCCCCAACACACATTACTGTATGTCCAAAATATCCTGAATTTTTCAGTGACACCCTCAATTTGAAATGTCAATTTTTAAAGATACCAACAACACAGTAGAGTTCATGAAGAGCTATGTCTTCCTACTCAATTAATTACACAATTATAATGTCCATAACAACATTTGAAGACATTTTCGTCATTTCAAGTGTATTCAGTTTACAATAATTTATTCAACAGATATTGAGAATGAGCAATTGCAAAGTACTGATGAGCCTGACGAAAACACCCTCTTCCAGTCATACAATGGAGGTATGTTTTCATCCCCTCCTGATACAAAATGACTGAATTGTAAAATAGTATGCATCAACATTGTTTTCAGCTGATACATGTACATGGGTATATCTCCTGTCACAGTATAATATTATGTACCTTTCATTTTGAACCTTGAAAAACTCTGACTGACTAAGAAACTCAACTGATAATATGCACAGATCAACAAGTTACAGTGAATACATATGCAATACTTCAACTGTTATGTTTAACATTGCTGATCATCCAACATACATACAACACAGTACTGTAGTTGTACAAAGGAGAATTTTATTTAAAATTATCACTGTATTTCTTGTATTCAGTTTTTAAATATTTACTTGACAGATATCGAGACTGAACATGTAAATAGATCCGATGAGCCTTACAAAGCCACCAAACCCCAATCAAGAAATCAACAAGGTATGTTGTCATCCCTGTATGAAACACCATGCAGTGCCGAAACAACAAATGCCAGTTATGTTGATCCAGACTTTAATAAAATTCATCGATTTTCAGACAGTTAATTGAACATACTGAACCATTAATAAAAATTTACAGTGCAAGTCAAACGAAATCAATTTTTATCAATTGAAGCTGGCCCAGTTTTAATTTGTATGTACTGAAATCAGTGAAAAGAATCAATACAGTATTATGGTATATTTTAAGAAAACCAATAACCACCAACACTTTCTCTACTTTTTTGTTCAGATTTGCAGAAACAAAGGCCAGGGGGAGTCCAAAAGCCTGATGTACCAACACAGCCAGTGGCAACCACAACACTGGGGAAAAATTTGGTCCAGGTTCTTGGCATGACACCTCTAGTTGGAAATGTGGATGAAGCAAGGAAAAAATACAAAAACCATCCCAAAGACAGTCTTGTTTCAGAGAGATATCTCAACCTTCTTGCAAGAATTCAGACTGAAGTACTGAAAACATATGGGCAACTTAAGCAGAAGATTGAGCAATGGGAGCAAGATTTCTTTTTGCAGAATGGACAACGAGTGCCCGAACTGCAGGACATTAACAAGGATCCACACATAACTGCTCTTTATAAAAAGTTTCACCTTGCAAAAAAGCTTTTGGAGCACTGGCATATAACTGCTCACCTGTAATATACTTATTTTGGCTCAGTGGTACATAACATGATGCTCACAAATATTGTAAATTTTAGTTTTTCATGGCATTAGAAATCTTGTAAATAAACAACAAAGAGATATCATATTCATGCTATTCTCAAAATTATGTGATTCTAGATATTCAGTATCTGAGCATTTATTTATCGAGTACATGTATTCAACACAACACGTTGTAGCTGAATATAAACTGTGTTACAAATAGTTTTCAGCGTTTATTGTTTTAGGGTGTTTGTCAGTATAATTTCAAAATAAAGAATGAACAGTTTATAATATCAATCAAAATGAAAGTTTGTTTTCATATTTATTAAATTTAATAAATTAAATTAAAGTTTCAAGATAAAAGTAAAAAGTAGTAAATTCATTACTAACCTTTAATTTAAATCATAACTCCAGCGACATTCTCATCTTCCACTTTCAGTCTTGTCTCGAACAACTCATTAACACTCTCGCATGCATTCGTCAAAAATATTTTCATGTGAGTGGGAATTGTCGCAAACACAGCCGTTCCGCGCGAACTTTACGATAAAATTAACGGTACAAACCGGTCCGGCATCCCATCTACACGATAAATATCACTCCAGGACAGGTTAAAACATCATACAGACGTTCGATGCAAACGGATCGAATCCAACGCTAGCACACACCGCCAACGGCCATGTTGTTTGCCACGAAGGATCTCTTCTAGCGGATGACGTCACTACAAATCTTCGTTGGGGGTACAATTTAGTTCTGGACCCCAGCCTTAATGTGCCTGAGCAGTTTTCAACATTAAGCACCTGAATTCTTGGTATATAAAACCTCACCAGTGTTACAGTTTTCAACATTAAACACCTGAATTCTTGATATATAAAACCTCACCAGTGTTACAGTTTTCAATATTAAGCACCTGAATGCTTGGTATATAAAACCTCACCAGTGTCACAGTTTTCAATATTAAGCACCTGAATGCTTGCCATATAAAACCTCACCAGTGTTACAGTTTTCAATATTAAGCACCTGAATGCTTGGTATATAGAACCTCACCAGTGTCACAGTTTTCAACATTAAGCACCTGAATGCTTGCCATATAAAACCTCACCGGTGTTACAGTTTTCAATATTAAGCACTTGAATATAGCAACTTTCACCAAATTTTTCCATTTCTGCCACTGTAATGATAAATGACCGTATCAATAGAGTACCGACATTAGATTTTAATAAATTGAATAAAAAAGTATGACGATAGTCTGTTTCTTATGGAGTATCTAATGAGATTTCTCCAATGAGATTGCTGCTTTCGAGACAAACTTTTGATGAAAAATAATTCAAGGTATCATATAGCTGCTTTGATATAATCTTAACTGCCTAAGACTGGTTACATGGCTTTTCACAATGGCGGACGACAGACTCCTTCGGCCTTCTTAATACTTAGGTAACCACGCCGAGCAAAATTAACCGAGCAGTAGACTGGAGACGAAGCTAAGTGATATCGATAAGCCCTTGGACATCAGCAAAGCCAGGGTACGAGATAAATGGCCTGCGAGCAGGCTAATTTTTTAGGGAAATTCAAATCAGATCTAGTAATTTACCACGCACATCAAAAACTGAGTATGGGGCAGTTGTCAAATTTTGACATGATCTTGTAAAAACTCCATTGTGTCTCAGTAATCAGACAAGATCAAGTAACAAGAAATGTTAACAGACAAGATGGACTAACGTTGTTATCAGTGTATCTATCATAAATAATAAATTAACATGTTGAATTGATTGAATAGCAATCATTTGATGCTCTTTGTATGTCTTGCCCACACAAACTAATCAGTGTTTCCACACCGTGGTGAAAAGCAGACGCATCAGGAACCCACCACGTTGCTAATAATGAAAACTCAACAAAGACTTGCACCCATTGCCAAGGTCTCAAAAGAGTCGGGAAATTTATTAGCATATTGCGTGTATGGAAAAGTAGAAAGGTGATGTGACGACGTTTCGTAACTTCCTGGATAAAAACATGGCTTTATATGTTGGGTACACAGGTTGAACACGGATGGTGGTAGGTTTGGAAAGAGCCAGCGCGCCATTGGATTATCTGTTGGCAAAATGAGAGGGAAGGTAGGCTATGTTGAAAATTGAAATTATCGTATGAAATGATTTGTTTTAGCAAGCAAAGAAGCGATAACCTATTTGAAGTATTTTACAAGAAACATTTTTATCGCAATTCGTTTTGCTCGATTAATTAAATGAGTTTGCGTCACTTAGTTCTACAACTCTAAAGCTGAGATCGGCAAACGTCTTCCCTGCTAGAGTTTGTGTAACTGATCTTTTCCTGGAGCAAATGACTGCCACTACTTGAAGGAAATGTCTTTGGTTTATTGCCAGCAAGTTTTAAAGTTCTTTAAACGAAGAACCAGATAAACAGAATCTGTTTTATAACAGAAGAATTCTTTTTCAATAAAATATCTTTTGTCGTCAGCGAAACAAGCATGCAGTTATTAAAATCGAATCTGAACTGTGATGTTCCTGAGTCACAGTAGTTTAAGCTGATTTTAACATCCCAATCGAATTAAGATACAGCGCTGAAGCGCTGAAATATATATAGGAATTGAGTTGTAATGAATTATTTCATTTAATAGCTAAACTCCTTATATTATAATATTTCAGTATCTATACACTTTAGAAAAATGAGAATATACTAAGTCTCGACATTTTTCTACATAAATAAAAAATACAATTTTAAAATTGTCAAAGCATACAACCCATTTGTAAACCTGTTCCAGAGACTAAAATATTTTGGAATTCGGAGTAAAGATGTAACTGTACGATACCTATCAACTCGAGTTTTCCAATTGCATCTGTGTAAATTTTACATCGCTAGTGTCTAAGTTTGTCGCTTGTTTGATGTCCTTTAACCTTCCAAGAGTAGTGCTGTTGATCTGAGAAACAATTAAAATGAAAATTAAAGTAAAATGAAAATAAAAAATCAGATATTCACAAACAATTTGTTCGGATGTAGTAAGAGGCAAATTTCACTGTTGATCTTCAAATTATTTTAACGAGACGAATATATGGCCGTTTGAGGAATATCATTCAGCGACTTGAGCGGTTTTTTTTGCCTGCATCGTGTTATATGAAAAACTGAAAATAAAGTACCTATCTTGGGCCAGACAATTTAATAGGAAACATCAATTCTGACATGTAAACGTATGAAGTTACTAATTTCCCTGTTAACCAAGACAACAATTTCTGATTCCGACTAAAGTTTTATCTTCCCGATGAGCGCCACTATATATGGGAAAGATAGACCGACACTGTAACAGATTCTTCTTTGACCAAATTCTGTTTGATTATGTTTCTTCCCAACTAAAGCTGACAAACATAAAGTGATGACTGATGGTTTTCAAACGGATATTGACATAAATGATTCATTCAAGTTTTAGACATCAGACTAACTGATTAATAATTAAAGCCTCGGAAAAACATTACTGTAGTCTCCAAACACCACTGAAATGATGCGTAAAACATAAAGTGATGGCTTTCAAACAAAGATGTAGTCTCCAAACACCACTGGAATGATGCGGTCGCAGCTACCAACAGATTGTGACACTGTTATTATCAGTTAAGAAAAGCAAAACGAGTTGACAAAGAAGGGAATTATAATGCCCATGATACTTACAATCAGTTATGATAGGAGCAAGCTCTTCGTGTGTGGAATTACTTAACAGACATTGTTTTCAAAAGAAGGTACAAGTCTGACTTCATTCTACACAATGGCCAACTCATTATCAGCGTGTTTGACAAACGTTGCTAGTTTGTATTTGAAATGGGTAGCTGTAAGCATGTGTAGACTAGTAATGCTGTTTGAGTTTCAGCCTAGATTTTATCACAGCAAAGCATTTATTTAAAGGAAGAAGTTAACACTTGACATCTAAACTAACGACTCTGAGGCCGTCTGTCTGACGTTAAAACCCTACAAAGGTCCATACAACTATTAAAAAACCGATTTACCCAAGAAGTGTTCTCAACCTAAAAGCCGATTGCCACTGAACAGCTTACGAATTTTCAAACCAAAAGCTTGAAAATCCTACTAAAATCGTGAAATACTTAATTTGACAAGTTTCGCAGAAGTTTCTTGATCTGCCATATAAGGTAAAATCCATAATATAATTACAAAGCAGAAAGAAACTGATGAAGAGTGAAACGAGAACAAACTGGCCAGCGGTTGTTCAAGTGTGGACCTCCTCAACTGAATTATGAAACTTAATAAATAGAAAAAGATGTCATTGCAGGTTAATATAATTTTATCAACATACCTTTCAAGGAAAGACAAATATTAATTGCAAACTTTATACAAAAGGAAAAGAAAACACCACACACCCACAGAGAAAAATTAAAACATTTTTTAAAACCTAAAAAGAGAGATATATCTAGCTTTCAAAAAGGAAGTTATAAAGTCTATTAATGGATGAAGAAATTGTATTGTACTTCTCAATAAAACCAAAGGCAAAGTCTGCAAATGTTTGTGACAATGTAGTGGTTTGCAGTGTAAAACAATAGCATTTGCACTGAATTATTAAAATAGCTCTTCATCACGTGTTAGTTGATCACGTGACACTCAGATAGAACTGAAATACGCATGAGTGTCTCTTCAAAATTCTGGTAGAAAAGGCATAATTCTATCCTCTACATCTGAGAAATATGGATATAATTGAAACTAAAAATACACTGAACAGTGGACGAAACAGAACTCTTTCTTGAAAACAGAGTCCAAATATACGCTACAAAGGTGAACAGAAGAACGTAGCAACCTTTTTTGTTACAATCCACCGTACTAAAAAAGATGGCGGCTGGTACATTTACCCATAATTCCTAGCGTGCGAAAAACATGAAAACGCTCATAAAAGCGTACAGAAAGGATCTAAAATCTTCAAACCTGGTATACACAGTCATGTTAGTGCATGGACACGTTTCGCAAACAATGGTCTTCCACGTTCATCAATTCGCTGAGTTAGGTTCGCAAGGCATTGTGGTTAAATGTACGGCCGCCATCTTTTTTGTTACGGTCGATTGTAGATTATGGTCTGTAAATCTCTTAATGGACTCACTCATGACTATTTAGGACATAAAATATATCCTTTACTGAAACTTTATAAACTTTACTGAATGAAGAATGATTAAAGAGTAGAGCAAACTTTATAGGAGCTTTGGCCGGTCTTCAAACCATTCCAGTCGGGGTGGTCCGCGGTTAAATATTTTCGGCCACGAGGTGTCGTGTGTACCCGTCGATCCCGCATTTCGGTTTCTGGATCCTGTCTGCGGATGATTATATAGGAAAATTCATTGCCCTGACGAGGGTATTCCACGTTAAATTTCACGATAAAAATAATATTACATGAATCGCGAAGCGATGAGTACAATATGATTTTTTGAGTGAAATTTAACAGGAAATACCCGAGTCGGGTAGTGGATTTTCCTTGAATCGCATAGCAGGGATGAATCTCGCAAGTTAAATTGATGAGTTTATACAAAATTGGATTAACTTTTGCCATCCGGAAAGCTCGGAGCGCCGAAAGCCATTTCAGTTATGTCAATGGTAATTACCAGCAAATTCAGATAAACAGGTTCTTGATCGAATAGGTTCTTATTTTCTAATCTCCTGCTGTTATGGTATATAATTTCTATAAATTATGCACACATTGTTTATACTCAAGAAATATTTTTACTTGTTGCTGTGTTCACATACACGTTATTTGAATGACATTTCCCGAGTTATGGGTCATTTTTGTTACTTCGTAAAAACAATTCTTGGGTTTATAAATGATTAGTTTTCACTATTTTTGATAAAATAGGAACCTGATATGAAATTTTCGCCTAAACACGTTTATATGTAAGTCTCCTTCGTAACTGTTCTTAGCCTCGCTCTTATCTCTCGTCTGCCACAAACGGCTGCTCACGCAAGCATTATATTCCTTTCCTTCAAACTGACCAATGATAGGAAAGATTCTGTATTTTGAAAACGTAGTCCTAATCTCTCTCATTGATTGAAAAGAAATATGGAAATGTAGTATTTTGTACCTATAAAGCTGTCGTATTCGTGTTATATTTAGATTTCGTTCACCCAAATACAACGGGCGATATGATTGGTTTAGCTGCTACGATAACATGCTTTTCATTGGTTCTCAATAATAGAGAATGGGGGGATAGAAGCGAGATTAAGAACAGCTGCGAAGGAGACTAGTTTTGGTCTAACATGAACCTAAATTCTTGGTTCTTATACGCAGGGTTTTATAAAAATATCCATTGCCCTGCTCGGAGGGTATTCCACGTTAAATCTCACGAGAAAAATTAGTGAGTGAAATTTAACAGGGAATACCCGAGTCAGGCAGTGAATTGTCCTTGAATCGCATGGTAGGGATGAATCTTGCAAGATTAATGAGTGTATATATAAACTTGGATAAACTATTGCAAACCTGGAAAGTTTCGGGCTCAAGAAAGCCATTTCCGTGCCCTGTCAACCGACTGGTGAGCCACAACTTTTAGCGGGAAGGTTTGAGGGCGCGCGCGGTTGAAGTTGAGTGCAATTCCGTCGTGCTGAAAACGCACTTCCTCCTCAATTGGTGGATTAGCCAATCAGCTTGCGTCATTCATCCCTGATATGCGTGTATGCCAGCTCTTTCATTCTAATGATGGGCTGTATTTCTTGTTTTCTTTCAGTTCTTATGGATGGGTGTCAACATATATCTGTTCGCCAGTACTTACTACCAACTCAGCACAAGCAAACACGACTTTTATCTCAGGATGATCGTTGGGGTGAGCCGGTGATTGTGTGTCGTCTGCTATGTCACCGAAAATGAATTCCTACAAATAGGCGTCTATACTCATGGATATGACTCGTCTTTGTATATAGACTATATTAAAAAATTGTTGTAAAATGGGAAAGGGGGTAGACCAGGAAAAGGTGATGAGGGAGAGGGGATAGACTGCAGTACTTTTAATTTTATTTTATAATATCTAGTTTTATATGATTTTTATGTCTTATAATATCTATATAATATCTAGTTTTATATAATTCT
>JANSTR010059892.1:0-12916 GCA_025434805.1 Antipathozoanthus remengesaui | reverse complement strand
CCGTGTGCTCTTCCGATATATTTTAATTTTTATACAACCCCCCCCCCAAAAAAAAAAAAAAAAAAAAAAAAATAATAATAATAATAATAATAATAATAATAATATGTCTATTCACTTTTTGGTAGCATTTCGCTAAATTACAAAAGGGGTCAGTAACTTGAACATTGGCACAAGATTGCAAACCTCACAAGGACAAGAATAATGGGTACCCGTACTTGAAAGTAACAAACCTATCAGTGTGACGAAGCCTGTATTTGTTGACGCATTGCGAAATTGTACCCGAGCGGAGACCTGTATCTAAGTAACTAGTTTAAAAAAGAACTATATAGACTGCGTCGGCGGGTAGGTAAAACGTGTACATATTAAAATCAACCAAGGGTTGACAAAACAATTTCCCGCACCGTAAGGTTGGAAGAAAGCTTACGTTTTGAGCGTTAGCTTCAGGTTGATGTTCAAGATTTTCAATATACTTGTCCTCGTTTTCAAATATTTGTTATGTAAAATTTATTCCCTGACTTTTTCCCGTCCACATTTCCCTGACCACATATAAAATTTACTGAATTTCCCTTACCTTTCACTGACCGTGGCAACGTAGTATGTTACTAAATTTGTGGATAACTTTGTGTATCTGTAGTAAGGTGCATATATAGTAACACTAGACCGGATTCTGGACTAAAATATACTAGATAGTAGAACGGAAAATGCAGTTACTTTAAGACGGCAAATTAACTGACGGCTCAAAGTATTTGTGTTTTTCTTCGGTTTGAAAACGAAAACAAACATTCCGAGTTAATGAATGAATAGCATTAATGAATAGCACTTCCGAGTGAAACGTTAATTACTGTATAGACGAAGCACACTTAGCTATAGCCGGTTCAGACAATTAATCTATAGACTAGAAGTTAAGATCTGGGTCAGCACTGAAAACCGAACTTTCCTATGGAAGGTCGGTTCTCTGATCGAAGTTACTTAAGAACGAGAAGAGAAAGATAGTGTTTTGCTGAATAATGAAAATGCTACAAAAAAATCTTGAAACTGATTCTGTTTTTTCGAGCGGAGCAAGAACGTATGATATTGTACTTCAGCAGCATATCGACACTAAATTCCCTTCGGCACACATAAACTTTAATCCGTTTGAAATGCGTAGAATTGTAAATGAACTATCTGTAGGGTATCAAACAGTCCCTTTGGTTGCTGACGGCTTACGCTCATTGTCCACGGATGTCAAGAGTGAGCAGAACAATACCTCTAGTTTAGCATTCAGTGACGTCAGGAATTGAACAAGGAGCAGGATTTTCTAGATAGCAGCCAAAGATCCTGCTGTCTGAGACAAACATGTTCACCAATTACCAGCTCAACAAAGGTGAAAAGGGGACCTAGCTCTAGATAGCATCCAGAGATCCGACTTTCCAAGGCAAACATGCTCACCAATTACCAGCCCAACAAGGGACGTCTAGATTGCAGCCAGAGACAAAGCCGAGAGCGACGATTTTTAAACCGGCCTTATGAAGTCGGCTACTATGGACAGTTTTCATACCTTGGTCGTTGTTGAGATTGTAATGTTACAAGCTGAGTAGAAGGAAACCCGGCTGCATGACATGCTGCACGCGTATCGATCCTGTCTCTAAATACGTAATTTGATTCAAGGGGATGAGTCTCCCAAACAACAAAATAGGAATTCAATGCTTTTGATTAAACCAGATCATTGTGCCGACAACAATTAACTTTTTGTTTTTTAGAGAAGAGAAGGAACTGTAAAATGCCACCAGAATTTGACAAACAGTTTGCTTTAAAATCGCGACTCACCTTCCATTCCGCACTGGTAAGCCATTAAATTTACAAAAAAACAGTAAAGATGTTATCACAGTCGTGCAAGAAAGCTAAAATTGATATAGAACTTAGAAGTGTATTTTGGAAAATATTTTCGATGGCTTTTTCACTTCCTGGCAACATTGATTTTCCGTATGTATTAAAACGATTAATAATGTCTCTATGTAATTATCGGAAGCCCTTTGCTCTTATTACCAATTACTTGACAATAATTACGAAACTGAAGAAAGATGAACAACGAAGCAAAGATAATTGAAGTTTTCCTTTCAAGCTCAACTGGTGTTAAAAAGCTAATAAATTACACAGGAAAAATCTGAATGGAATTTCGTACGTTTTGAAGTCAGTTTGAAAATACAGTCTGTGCTCTTTTTGTGAAAACAGTTTGAGAATACAGTCTGTGCTCTTTTTGCAAAAACAGTTTGAGAATACAGTCTGTGCTCTTTTTGTGAAAACAGTTTGAGAATACAGTCTGTGCTCTTTTTGTGAAAACAGTTTGAGAATACAGTCTGTGCTCTTAAAACTCCTTTTTGTGAAAATGTTGGGGCTGAAAAAGACCGAAGATAAGTGAAAAGCTTATAATTCTTTAGAAAAAGGTAAAAGCTGTTAAACCAGTTACTTGAAATGACAATTCGGAAGCTGTACCTGAATAGATCGTTTTCACCTGACGTCACGTCACGGCGGCCATGTTGGTGCACAATAACACTAGAACTGTAATTAGTTTCTTTTGTTGCGTACACCAACATGGCCGCCATGCCTTTTGTCATCTGAAAACGATCTATATATAAAGTTGAAAAGGCGCGATTACGTAATGTCTCACTAGAAAAAAGAATAAACACATTTACTGTATCTCAGAAATTTACAAAAATACTTAAGAATATTTGCAGCCTAAGGTATACATACAAGACAAATATTAATCCACTTGCAGTTGTACGTCTCCTCTTTAAAGAAAACTAACATTAAAGTTACATGAAATTGTTCAGCTAAATACGTGCTTTCTTAATCATGCACAGTTATCACAAATTTAGGCTTCCAGAGACGTTCAATAATTCCTTTACCTTAGTCATGGAGTAAAAAACAGCACTGCAATTACATTTGAACAGACAACGACATGTTGCTGAAACAAACACAATTCAGTAACTGATTATCCATAAAATGGCTAGAATGTATGCAATTCTGTACACTCGCCTGGCGGTTTCCAAAGCTACTTTTATACTACAAAGGTAGGCTCTCTGGGTCGGTCAATAATATCTTTACCTTAGTTAACAAAACCAGCACCACTACAACACCGACCTGGCTTCAAAATCCGTCTACCTTGTCTCCAGTATCACAATTAAGGTAGTCTCCCGGAGGCGTTCAACAATTTATCTACCTTAGTAAAAAACAGAACCACTACAACACCTATCTGGCTTCCAAGTCCATCTACCTTGTCTCCAGTATCACAATTAAGGTAGCTTTCCGGAGGCGTTCAATAATTTATCGACCTTAGTAAAAACAAGAATCACTTTAACACCTGCGTAACTTTCATAACCCATTTACCTTGTCATCAGTATCACAAAGCCGGTAGCTTCCCCGAGGCGTTCAATAATTGCTCTACCTTAGTAAAAACAAGAATCACTATAACACCTGCTTGGCTTCCAAATCTATGCATCTACCTTGTCACCAGTATCACAAAGGTCGCCTCCCTTAGACGTTCAATAATTAATAAAACTTAGTAAAAACAAGAAACCTGGCATCTACCATGTCACCAGTATCACAAAGGTCGCCTCCCTTAGACGTTCAATAATTTATCTTCCTTATTAAATAACACAACCACTATAACACTCGCCTGCATGGCTTCCAAATCCATGCATCTACCTTGTCAGCAGTATCACAACTGAATCAAGGTAGCCATGTTAAGGCATTATATTTATTGTTATCAGGGTCTTTCTTCTCTTTCTGTTACCGACTTTCCAACTACCAAAAATGTTGTGAAAACAGAACTTGTCACAAAGTTTGATAAACAAACCCATGCAGTTTTCTAATTCAGCGTACCTGGCGAGCAAAACTCACCTATTTTCCTCTTCGCAAATGGAGAATGACAGAGCAGTTATATTAGAAGACTTCGCGGCCTTGATCGTTTTTAGCCCAACATATATTGTTTTAACAGGTAGCCTTTTACTTGACTGTTTGCAGTCTTCTCTTTTTATTTCCACAACGTATAATAAAATCAACCAAGGGTTGACAAAACAATTTTCCGCGCCGTAAGGTTGGAAGAAAGCTGACGTTTCTAACATTAGCACTTCCTCTGAACATCTCATTCGTATTTTTACACGTGTAAATAAAATTGCAGTTGTTGTTGTTCTTATAATTATAGAATAAAATAATAAATAAAAACAGAAAAACCAAAGCAAAACAGCATTGTTTATCATTCTTCGGCCGATATCAATACGAACGAGTCGCTCTAGTTTCTTGTATTGCATTTCTCTCTCGCTCTTTTGGTAGCCAATAATCTCGCATCTCCATTGTTACTAAACTATCTTTCGAAACATCTGTACTTTGATTTTTTGCATTTGAGACTAAAATATAATTTATATTCTCAACGGGGTGTTCAACGATTAAAGTTTCAACATTAATGTTGGCTCTGGCAAACTGCATGGAGGACAGAAATACTTCAAAAAGACAAAAGTTGACAAAAAATGATTAAATTACCGCAATTTTAACTATTTCCATAAACATTTCAACTGTGAAACGAATTTCTGTTCACTTGTTTACGAGTTTCTGTTCGCATGTTTACAGGTTTCTGTTCATTTGTTTACGATTTTTTGTTCACTTGTCTTGTGCATGTAGTTTTTGTACTATTATTATACTTGAACAAACAACTACATGTTTCCGAAACTGTAAACACAAATCAGTAACTGATCACCAGTAAGATACCTAACATGTGTACTGCCACACTGTATCCGAGCCGAAAAGAAACTAAATCAAGTCAGATAATCTGCAAGGAGACAAATCGTGAACATTTACCATTTTCCCATCTCTTCTTCAAGAGTGGCTGACCAAGCGTAATTTGGCGCAGTTAAAAATTACCGCGGTTCCAAACTTTCGGCGGAACTGATATAACTTCCAAGTTCCAGCAGTCATCAAAGAATGGTCTATTTGTTGTTTTAAATTACCCCGCTTTGAGCTAAGTTTCATTCAAAATTTCATTTACGAAAGCTATTTTCATTTTTTTCTGAAACCAAAATATAAATTATAAGCGTCACAGCTTGTCTGTCCTTTAATATGAAATATTATTAATCTTTTTCCTTTCAACGTTATTAAAAATAACATTTTCCTGATGCCAGCTCGGCAACGAAAAATTTGATTGGTTTAGAAGTAATGGATATGATACAATATTTACCTCCGCGGTTATTATCACGGAAACAAAATGACGGAAGGAAATGGTGGTTTTACGAGAAATTGAAAAAGTTAAAGAAATGCGGTTCCAAAAAAAAATTTTTTTTTCAAAGTTTTTCAAGATTAGTAAGCCACAAATGTTATATGTTGTCAAACAAAAACAACCATTACTGGAATTTTAATTAAAAATTTCAGACATCACAAATTTCTTTCTTTACTTACGTTAAGAATGGTTCTCTCGTTGGTATATACGAAAACACTTATTCTATTTCAATTCCGGTGCATATTGGCTTTATCTACTTTATGAATATTCTGCCAATACCTATGTCAACTGATTTAGAGTAAATATTAATTAAACGAAATTGACAACTCTGAGGGGAACATTTTGTACTCTTCGAACGTTTGTTAAATTATTTTAAAACATATGCCACAAGGTATGTTCCTATTTTCTAAAACCATGTGCTAGCAAAAACACAGCATTTTGGTGTATATAACAGCGATAACATTCAGAAGTCATAACAAAACTGTTTACCACAGAAAGAGAAAGATGTCCATAATCCTGTAATTGGGCAAGTCAAAATGTTTGCTGCAGTTCACAAAACTGATAAACAGGTTAACAAAGCTTGCAATTTTTGGAATTCTGTGTTATAAATTGTGATGAAAGCGTGATGCTTCAAAAAATGCAAACATTTTCTAATCCACCCTACCAAAAAAGATGGCGGCTGTACATTTGACCACAATGCCTAGCGAACCTAACTCTGCGAATAGCTGAACGTGGAAGGCCATTGTTTGGGAAACGTGTCCATGCACTAACAACATTGTGCATACTAAGTTTGAAGTTCTTAGATCCTTTCTGTACGTTTTTATGAGTGTTTTCATGTTTTTCGCGCGCTAGGAGTTATGGGTAAGTGTTCCAGTCGCCATCTTTTTTTGTTACGGCCAATTATGCTTTTATAAGATATTATGTCGAAAATTAATTGGACTTGCACAGCTCGAAGGTCACGTGATTCCTGATGGGAAACTTAATCTTGTTCTCTCTAAAAACATGCCATCTTCCGAAAGCAATGCTTGATCTGAAGTAAGAAAGGTCAGGACCGAAAGTAAAGTCTACTATAAACTACTTTTTCGTGATCCAGACCAACACTGAACTAGTCAGTGACTGCATGTGGTCTCACGCGATTGTCCGCAAAACAACCACTGCATGTTTCTTGTCTATCAGTCTGAATAATAAAACAATAAAAGCACTACCCTGTATGACACGAGACATGTTTTTCAATAAATCGAATTCAGAACTGGTCTTAAAGGCTATGTACGATCGGGCTCCACCTATCGATCTCGGCCTCGCTCTATGTTGGACATTGGATTCGGTTACCAAGACTTATCGATCAGGGTTTCCGAAGATGGAGACATAATCGATTCGGTTCCCAGGAGTGATTGGCCCTGGGCGGGTTACCGAGATGGAAAAAAATCAATTCGGTTTCATAAAATGAATATGATCAGTTGATTCGGCTCCCTGTGCTTATTTCCACTAGGTTTCCGAACGACACTCGAGTGAGTTAAAGAATGAATGATCAGGTTACCTTCGTCGAGTTAAAAGAAATTGAGGACAATTCGATAATTTCCAAGAGATCTGGAATGCTGTTTGGATGATAAACGCCTCTAAAATCACTTTTTAAGAAGAAAAAATTAACGTTTGCATTTCCAACTGACTTTATGTATTTGTAATATAGATATTTTTCTTTCAGTGTATTATGATGTTAATTTGTGTTTTGCGTGTGCGTTAAATCAGCTTTGTATTATAACACGACCACATCCACATTTATGTATCAGCTTTGAATTATAACACGACCACATCCACATTTATATATCAGCTTTGAATTATAACACGACCACATCCACATTTATATATCAGCTTTGTATTATAACACGACCACATCCACATTTATATATCAGCTTTGAATTTAAGAAGACCACTTGATATACATTATATCATTCTTGTATTATAACACAACCATATAAATTTAGTTATTCCGCTACTAGAAGCAATCCGACACGGTTTCTCATGACCACTAGGTAAATTGCTAGTACATAATTTCTCGCTCTCATTACTGATACTTGTCTTACAATAAAAAGAAACAGGAAACAAGCGCAGAACATGTGTTTGCAAGACTTATTGACGAGCTCTTAGTCAGGATCTCGCTACGCTCGCACCGTACATTATACGTACAACTCTTGCAAGTGCACCGCTAAACGGTACACCACTACAAGTACACCGCTAAACGCGTAAACACAAAACGCATACACTTCTTGCAAGTACACCTCTAAACGCGTAGACCGCTAAGTGCGCACAGCGCTACACGTACGCCAGTAAAGGTACACCGCTACATGTACACCGCTAAACGCGTACTATGCTACACGTATGCCTCTACAAGTACACCGCTAAACGCGTACACCGCCACACGTACGCCTCTACAAGTACACCGCTAAACGCGTACACCGCCACACGTACGCCTCTACAAGTACACCGCTAAACGCGTACCGGGCCGCTACATGTACGCCTTGACCAGTCCCACTTCGTCTAAGTGCCTATTACATTTTTATCTATTCAAGTATAGCAGTTTATTTTTTCACATACAGTACAAACGGTAAAATCTTTACATGCGATAAAAATCGCGATTACTGAAATTATCTTTGTTGAGTTATCGTTTAACTCTCTTTCAAGAAATGGGTAATATTTCGAAAAATAATTTTATCCTTATCTATATTTTACCACATGAAATTACCTGTGGGTCTTGTGCTGAAGTCAGTTCAAGACGTTTACTTCCCGACAACTGTACTGGCAAAACTATTTTTTTCAAATTTTCTTTTTCTCCGCAGGATAAAGTATTGAAGATCCCCAGGGAGTAAACCAACCAAGTCTACACATAGATATATCAGTCTTTATTTACCTGGCTGTTAAGGCGCGCCCGTGTTGTCAGCCCAATCCAACTGGTTCACATCTCCTGCAAATGTGCGCAACAAGAGTTCTCACTGTGTTTTTCTCAAACATTATAAATATTACCAATTTCAACTGCATGCTATTTGGTTTCTACGCCAATATATCTTAGATACCATTCTTCGATATTTTCAGATTTCAATTGCAGGCGCACGGCATTGAACTATCCATCACACAATTATAATAATGAATATAGTTATGTAATAGGAATTGCAGTATGGTAATTTTAGACTGGCAGCAGTTTTCCTGATATATATATGTTCTTATAAATGTATCTCCTTTTTTTTTCTTCTTTTGGTCTGAATACATATATATTAATTGTGCAATAATAAATAACGAAAATTTGCATATACTTTAAAAGCCGACGAGAGTAAAAACTTATTAGAGTTAAGGTCATTTATGAGAGCTGACAATATGTTACCAAGAAGATATAAATAAAATAATGAATGAATGAATTTTTCCCTGCCTTTGCAGTACTGATAAACATCCATACATCAGAGACCTTTAAACAAACGAGCAGAGTCTCTTGTGAAACGCTCCATTGTTTAACCGGAATAAACATGGAAAAGTTTACCTCGCGATCTTGCCCGGAGACTAGGTTCCATAAAATCGCTGGTATTGCTGAAAAAAGTGTCCAGCGATCCAAGTTCGAGTGATATTGGAGATTGAATTGGTTTCCTGGATCGCTGAACACCTTCTGCAGTCACTCTGGCGATCCGAGCGATTTCAGAAATGATCTGGAAATCAGAGTTAGTGTTAATTTTTCCGATCACTCCGATCGAGGGACTGTCTATTTCTATTTTCGATTGCAAGGATCGCTGAGATGATCGTTTTGATCGTCGAGTTATTTTTTTATTTAAAGGCTTTAGTCGCTCAACGCGAACCACAAATACAAACATTTTAAGCGATCCTACAAAATTATACAGAAACCTGGCCGAGCTTTTAGCGCTGCCACTTTAGATTTGGATATCCGGCACAAAATATTTCTCAGCTAGATATTTTAGGAGGCGCTGCATATTTTTAATATAACAACCTCAACCGTCAACTCTTCTCTAACATTAACTCTTTGATATTTTGGTTGGCTCAGTCGGTTAGATCTGTGACTGCCAATCCAAGGTCCCGGGTTCAATCCCCGGCTTTGCCGAGGGTTGAATTATTTCGGGACCTTCTTTCACCACACCGTCCGCGGACAGGGACGTTAAGCCGTTGGTCTCGTTAAGCCGTCTCTCGACGTTCTATCAGGGGACTTAAAAGATCCCACGCACTTGTCGATAGGAGCAGGCTAATGCCGTAATGTGGACTGTCACCTCTTCCTCCACAAGGGCCCGCTGTAATTGGGGAAACCTGGGGATGTGATATGAATAATGTATTACCAACAATTCAAAATTCAAGGGAAAAAGTGACACCACCTTTTCAAGCACCCCCAAGTCTACTGTAATTTGTAAAAAAAATTAAAAATCGATCAAAAGTCGCTTACGTCGTTTTTGCACTAGGCTCTTCAATTAGGAACAAGAACACTGCAGAACATTTTAATATGTCTAATTTAAATAAAATTAAGAATATAAAAGTGTTAATAAATTATATAATTTAATTGTTTTCTTACAGGTATAATGGTTGAAATGAAAAAATTTCTGATGCTTTAGCTCTGGTTTTTGTTTTATTCAGCAAAATTTCATGGCCTTTAAAATGTTGGATTGCCTTCCAATTTGGAAAAAAAGTCTAATAAACTGGCAGGCTATTTCGCCAAACATATACAGGCAAGGTGGTTTGAAAGGGTATTTCAATGACCCCTCCCCCTATTTAATATGCCTTATCCATTCATCTTGAAATTTGGCAGGATTGTTAATTGGGCTTAGAGTAAGGCTCCCATAAGTTATTGGAAATTTTTGCGAAATTTGAAAAATGCGTAAAACAGCAAAAATAAAAATTTTGCTGTTTTTGTGTTTCAGCTGTGAAGTGCCATGTGCAATGTAAATAGCTTCATATGAATACAAAATAAAAGAAATTGTTCATTTTTTTGTTAAGGGTGGGAATCCTGTAATATATCAAAGTTGCCATTTAGGAACAAATTTAATACATTGTAGTATTATTTTTATGAGCATTTATAATTCTATTCCATTTGATTAACACTTAAATGTTTGATTGAGCAGAGATGTAGAAGACAGTAAAATGCCAACATATGTGTTGTGAGACAAAGTACAGACAAACAAATTTAAACAGAGCTAAAATCTAAACTGTGAATGCCTTGTTTTACTGATTAACAGTTGTGGTGCTATTTGTTATGGAAGAATCTTAAATTGATGATGCTTGCTCAGATGACAGTTAAATATTAATTATTGAAATTAAGTAACGGCAGGTGTTACTGACATCTATTTTAGGATGAAGACATCTATCTGCCAGAGAATTTGCAGCAGGTACATGTGCACTTGCATAGACATCCTGTAGACATAGACAATTTTTATTTAAACACGGTTGAAACATCAGTATAATAATATATAATAAGAAAACTAAAATACTATTTTACATGTTTGCCGTTTGGATATAAGCCATTTATGACAATCTTAACTTGCTTGTAAGGGGTAATACGTAATTCGGTTGGGACCCCATTCCAAAGAACAGCTCCAGATAAAATATCCAAAACTACGTTTAACGTATATAATAACATCAACCGAGGGTTGACGAAAATAATTTTCCGCGCCATAAATTTGGAAGATATGCTCCGACGAAGGGCTTGCGCTTGAAACGTCAGCTTTCTTCCAAATTTACGGCACGGAAAATTGTATTCGTCAACCCTCGGTTGATTTTATGATACGTGTTACCTACTTGCCAACGCAGTCTATAGTTTTTTAAAAACTATTTACTTTGTGTTTAACATAATCGGTTCTTGGTTTGGGTACTTGCAGAATGTTCTCAAAATTTCATATATTTATAAAAAAAAGTCACGAGCAGAGAACATTGCACAGTTTACATACATTTTTTACACATAATAATTCAAGTACTTTAATTTATAATTTATATTAATCGACTTGTAAAACTTGTGTGTGCAAGCTAGATTAGCGCAGTTGGTATTTAGATTGCTGCCAGTATGGTGTGGTAATATTGCTGTTCATGATTCCAGATTTAGGTGTTAAGATCTTCAATCGGGCGGCTGTGTACACCTCGGGAGCCGCACAAAACATAAAGTGCCAAAACACAGTTACAGTTTTGATCAGATAGCTAAATTAATAAGTTTTAAAGCCTGGATATTGCTGAAACCCAGCCAAGCACCCGGGCTTATCATATGGCTGTCTAGATAACTCTCAGCAAATGTGTGCAAGCCGATGCACTAATACCCTGAAAACGACAACACTCCACTCTGAAATGCCAGTCCAAATATTGAGTGACCAAATCCTGTTCTGAGTCACTGTATCTTCCCTCCTAGGTTTGTTCGAAAGTTGGCTTGACAGAAGCCCAAACTTCAGCCCTACTCAGCCGTATGACTGATTCAGATATCAAGACGAAGCTAAAAGAAACAACACAGAGAGCTCTAGATTTCGGGGTAAGAAGAAACGCCCCCATAATGTATGCTAATGTGCATATAAGGAATATTTGTGTGCCAATGAGGCAAAAATACAGTTGCAAGCAGAAATAACCTTCACTCACCAGTCCAGAGATTTTTGTTGAGGGCATTCATTCATAGTTTCGCAGTGTCTACACTGACTTTGGTTAATTGACTTCTGACTTTTGTTCACTAGAAAGATGCCGACTTGGTCAAGATTCAGTCGTGGGATGAAGATCACTACAAACACAGCTAGTAAAAAGTGATTGTAAAATTACAAAATGATCACGTGAACAGCAAATGATTCAGAAACCGTCACACCATATCCCCAAAACACTATCACGTGAAAACAGTCCAATAGTTTACTATCCAATATGATGCTGCCCAATATCATCAATTATTATACCTCAGTGATAAACTACCAATCATATGTCTGTATTGCAGTCACAGTCTGATCCAATATATGACGATATTGGACAGCATCATATTGGACAGCAAACTATTGGACTGTTTGCACGTGATCTAGTGTTGGGGTTATGGCGTGATGGTTTCTCAATCATTTGCTGCTCACGTAATGTAATTTTACTATCACTAAATTGTACTGGCAGTGTTTGTAGTGACCTTTGTTCTTCGACTGATTCATGGCCAACTTAGCATCGATTTATGAAACGAAAGTCAAAGTCAGTGAACCAAAGTCAGTGTTTGTAATTTTCTTTGGTATAATAAAAAACTTATTGGAGTCATCTTCGCCCAGTATGAAATTGAAAAGAGATTTAAGTCTCGACCTTCGGACTCGCCCAATATTGAAGTCTCGACTTAAATATCTTTCCATATTGGGCTTGGACGAATGCAAAAAGTGTATAATAAAGGATTGGCGCGTGACCGCAATACCAACATATGACTGGTAGATTATCCGTGAGGTATAATAATACTTAATATTTTTTTGTATAGGTTGCTAATATTGTTTCAAGGTAAAATATTAATTAGTTATTAACAAGAAAGTACCAACATTTTTGGAACCTCAAGTTTTGTATGGTTTTTTAGAACTATATGATTTAATGTTACACGTTATTAAGTCTTAAGTCATTTCATCGCAATAATCATAAGATCATAATCAGAATTGTTCCATACTCTATAAATTTGTCATCACTTTATTGTAGTTGAACTCTTAAAAAACT
>JANSTR010059781.1:0-12919 GCA_025434805.1 Antipathozoanthus remengesaui | reverse complement strand
TAACGGCTCGTGAAATTACGAAGACCAACTTTGAAATATCACTCGTGGTATTTATGCCAAACACCACTACAAACCATGCTATTACCTATACTTATAGTATCCTGTAATTTTAACCTATTTTAATTGTATATCTACTATAATGTTTTATACTGCAGGAGACCAGTTGATAATAGTTGTTTCTTGCTATAACTGAAGGCTTTACCTTGATCAAATAAGTTCCATTCCGATCCATTCATCAAAGGAGCCTAAAGCTTCACAACAAAACCTGCACAGCTGCCGTCTTATTGTTGTCAATTTTAATCACAATATTAGTTTCAACACATCCCAAGTGTTTATTTTGTGAACGCAAAATCCCACATTGGACCAAGTCTAATGCACCAGAGCTAAACCCATTTATGTCAGTAGGAGGTCTCTGTAGTCAAACGTTGTCTTAACAAGGCGTCATCAGGGATAATTTAGTATCAGTGTGATATAATCGAACTTATGAGTGCCATATGAGGAGGCTGCATGGCACAGTACGTTGGCAATCCCGAGTTTGAGCCCTGAGTCTCCACTCGGACTTGTGCTGGAAGCTGATCATGGTCCAGAGTTCCAACCTACTAGATTCTAGCTAGAAGGAATGGTAATAGAACTTGAACAGTCTCTTCCTCACTTGTTGTTATTTTCTACCTCTCTTGTACGTTGCGAAACACAGAATGCCCGTTGTTCTGGTTGCGGTTTTCAAATTCAGTAGAATCTGTGGGCGATGAACTAGCCATTGTTATAGGGACCATCAAATATCGCCTCCTTAACTTAATATTCGGCAGTTTTTAGCCCTAGTATAAATCACACTTTACTTTCCCAGGGTTCCCAATCAAAATGAGGAATGAAATTTAATGACTTTTCCATGACTTTTCCACGACCTCATTCCATTTTCCAGGACCAAAAAATGCGAATAAATGTGTGCGACGCACGTGTGTCA
Organism: Antipathozoanthus remengesaui; assembly: GCA_025434805.1. NCBI lineage: Eukaryota > Metazoa > Cnidaria > Anthozoa > Zoantharia > Parazoanthidae > Antipathozoanthus > Antipathozoanthus remengesaui. The sequence continues at coordinate 11,958 of JANSTR010059781.1, read as the reverse complement.
TTTCCGTTTTCTCAGCACACTTTCGCTCAAAATTACAAGATTTACAAAAACTTTTAATCAACAGAGGTAAAGGGCCAGAAAATATAAAATTCCATGACTTTTCCATGACCTCAGCAATTTCCCATAAATTCCATGACTTTTCCAGGTCCGGAAAATGCATTTTCTAATTCCATAACTTTTCATGACCGTGAGAACGCTGTTTCCCAGCCTTGCCAGGTAACCTTTGGACATGTGAACTAATATCACGGCCCCTACACATACAACAGATTGTAAAACGCACATGGCAACCAAAAAAACTGATTCATTATTTGTCTCATTGAACCGATTGTATGGTGAAAGTCAGTCCGAATTCAAGCCGCGTATTTCTTTATGCATTATGTATCGCAATCTTTTTCGGTACACTCAATCCACCGTAATTAAAAAGATGGCGGCTGTACATTTAACCAAAATGCCTTGCGAACCTAACGTAGTGAATAGCTGAAAGTTTGGGAAACGTGTTCCATGCACTAACATTGTGCATACTTGGTTTGAAGTTTAAGATCCTTTCTGTATGTTTTTATGAGCGTTTTCATGTTTTTTGCGCGGTAGGAGTTATGGGTAAATGTACAATTCACCATCTTCTTCGATACGCTCAATTGGTTGGCAAGGCATCACTACGCAGTATCACCGAACAAAAGCTACAGCCACAATAACACACAAATACCTGTAGAAGATGTGTCGCTTTCCTAGCACCCAGGCCCCAATTAGAAGGTCAACCTTACTCCGATCCACTGTTCGCATCAAGCTCTCCAGGATTTGTTTGCACTGTTCACTCTCACTCTGCACAGCAGCCTGACTCACCCTCCTCGGAGCGAGAAAACTAAATTTGCTGGCAAATCGCTGTAAACGTGTCCTGTGCGCAAATGCTGAAACAAACACAAAGTACCGCACTGTACAAACAGCATTCATATTTAAAAAGACTCAGAAGGAGGGCTGAGAACGCACCCGAAGTATCTTTGAGAAAAGACCGATATTTCTAAAAGGGTCCAAGAGGGTTCCTAGGCGGTTCCATCCCCCCCCCCCTCCCCCGAGGATTTATCATTACAGCAGTTAGTGAAATCCTTACTGTTAATTGTTATCATTTTACTGCCTTTAAGAATTATTTTATTTTATTATGTTCTAAGTTGAAGCAACCGTTATTGTTAAAACAACCACTAGAGTGAAAATAGGCTATACAAAGTTGGGAACCTTTTGCAGACTTTTAAATCTGCCACTGAAAAATAGTGGAAAACTCTCTAAACTTGAAATGTGCATATATTTTCTTAGTTCTAATAGGTTCGACCATAGATACATACTTTCTTAGTTCAAAACTTCCAGCTGTAAGGACTGAATTATATTAAAACTTACAATTGATTTCAAGGATAAATACTTTTAACCGGAGAGAAGATTTCAATGTTCAAACCCTTCTTCTCTTCCGGGTAAGTAAAATACTTTTTCACAGATGGTTAAAACGTGATGACGAACAACGTCAATCCTTTCTACTCTTCGCGATAACAAAACTGAACACCATTCATTGGTTCATAGCAGCGGGTTTAATAGCTAACATTTGCTTTCAATATTTCCTAAATCATCATAGCACCACAAGGATAGAAGAAATGTGAGCACCGCTGACCATACCTGATTGCATTAGCTGTACGGTCCCAAGAATCTGAAGAGACCGAAGCTGTTGACGCACCACGTGACTGTCAAACACGTGAGCATCTTCTCTGGAGTTGGCCTGCAATGGTTTCGTATTGTATCTTTTAATATAAATTTGATATAACACTCGCTCCAATTGGTCCATGACCGTGCTCCCTCACATAACACTCGCTCCAATTGGTCCATGACCGTGCTCCCTCACGGTATAGATGATAGTTACCAGACAACTCATAAAGCAAACACAAATTGACAACGTGAATAAGGAGAAGTTTATCTATCTTATAAAACAAATATAGAACAGTTTTTCTTAGGAAGTGACGAGAGCACTCAAGATTCTATCTGCACTTATTGAGTGCTCTCATCACTTCCTATGTGCTTTATTACTGCACGGTGCAAGGGAAAAGCTGTTCTATTTGTTAATTTAGTTACAACAAACACCAAATCTCAAAATTCCTTAACGTCATAATTTCAGAACAGTGTCCTGCTGCTGCACTCATGGTTCGTACGGATTATAATTTCTTAAGAAGTACACACCAATAAACAAAACTTAAGTACATACAGTACTCAACTGGTATAATGGTGTTCAAATATATGGAATTTGAAGACACCAGGTACCTTGAGGGCGTTCTCTACGAGAACATTTGAACTTTAGCAACACACTTCTTTTATTGAGCATGAATAGGCCCAAGTTGATTTCTCGGTAATGTTTCTTTTAATTTTCAAGGACAATTACCAAAATTCGATTTTTCAGGACTTTTTTTGTCATTCTCTAAAAATCAAGGGCTTTCCCAGGACTGAAAAAAGTAGATTTATCATTTCTTAGCGAAGTGGCTGTTAGGGACAGTACCTATCCAAGGTTTTTATAGAGCTAGGTGGATGCGAGTACATGACTTTACCTTAAAGGGACACTAATTCATCTTAGACTAGCTTCCCAGCAGAATCTGGTCAACCATACATAATACATTCGGCAATAAAAAAACAGTATCTTAAAGATACTTTACGCACTGGAATTAAGGATCCCCTGGACTACAGCACACACGAACTCTCGACAATCTCCCCAAACAATCTATTTTAGAATTATTTTGGTCAGATTACACAGTTTGAGATAAGTGTGGCTTCGGCTTATCACCGAAAGCGTACGTTTTGCTTGAGCCTACGGAATGGATTTTACAGAGCCTGATACCATACCCTGACACATTGGAGAAGAAGTTTATCAAAATGACCCGAGTATAGGCTATACTAACAAAATGACCACGAGTATATGCTATACTATACCTTAACACATCGGAGAAATCTTGATAAAAATGACCCCGAGTACAGGCTATACTAACAAAAAGACCACGAGTACGGGTTATACTATACCTTGATACAGCGGATAAACTGGGGTTGTGCTTGGACCAGTGTCTTAAGTAACACATCAAGTTTAGTCTAAAAAATAAAAATCAAGTTTCACTACTTTAACACTATTACCATTGATGTACCCTGAAGTACCAAATTCCAAATTCGCCGAGTAGTTCAAAAGTGGTTTAAACTTAACCAAGAGTTGGGTGAAACTTAAAATCAAAATTCCTATCTTGAAACTAGTATGAAGCCGTCTTTTGAAGGTATGAATGGTTGGCATGTGTGACGTAATCAAAATCGTCCGATCAAGCGACGTTATCAAAATCTAGAAAGCTATTCTTCTGCCCTGATTTAGATATCACTATCCAAAACATTCTGTGAAGAGTTTACGTCAATGAGACGATCCGTGCTTGAATTAGAGCATGTCGAACTTTCTGACCACCTGATTAGCATATTTCTTAAATGTCAAAAAATCGATATAATGACCTGAAAACCCATTAGAAGTGGTAAGTGAAGTGTTTCTAAGCGAGTCTAATCATTTTGGTTGGATATGGAAAAAATCCAGCTTTCTTGAAAAGTTAAATTTTGTCCGACAAATCGTGCCATTGGTTGGCATTCAGTATTTCCATTCCTAATTGGTGAGGTAAAACAGAATTATTGTTTGAAACTAGTTGGATGGAACCGTTCATTGATTACATTGGAAGATAAAGTTCCGAATTTGAAAGTATTTCAATGTTCTTTCTTTCGTTACATTCCAAGTGCAAGCCGACTCCGCGAATTTCCATGTGTCCATGTAAACGGTCTGGGAATTATGGACATGCGTTATTGTTCACTAAAACGGTCGCCTAATTTCCGAACAGCTTCCCCCGATGTAAATTTTGGCATACCATGAACAAGTAAGCTATAAAGTAGTCAGAATTTGTGAAGTAAAAATGATCGTTAACTTGGTGTGAACCTGTTGTTCTGCGACATGTATTTTAGATTTGAAAAATGGCTAACGTCTTGCAGAGTTTACGGGAACATTTGAAAATGCCTAATTCTAGGTTTGAAGGAGTTGAAGGAAGTTGAGCACTTCTGAATTTGTCTATCGCGCACGAAAGAGGCAACACAACAAGGTTTGAAAAGGATCTGGAAGCTACATCTCGTCTCCAGTCACTCTGAACTAATTTCAACTATATATAAATATAGATTAAAATAGTTTTCGGCTTGCTAACGGAACCATCAAGATTTGCGTCGATCCTACCAAATGATCTAACCACCCATACCAATATGTTTGATCATAATACGGCAATTATTGCTTGGACTGCCAGCAATGTTATTTACCAACCTGAAAATCTTGGGAAAATGTCCTAAGTGGCACTTCAGGACTGCCTGGCGAACTAATGAGTTTAGAAGAAAAATCATATTTTTAATGATGCACCATACCTTTGAGCACATCACGTACGTGACGTTGTACATATGACATGTACAACGGTATGAAACTCAACAAATACCTCGACATCAGTGGTAATGTTGATTATGGTAACTTAATTGTCGTAAGTTGAAAGTTCTCTACAAATATCCCAATTAATTCCCTCTAAGCGGTACCTTAAACCCCACTGGAGTACGAGGATTGTTTTGTCTTTAGATCCATGTTTGCAAATTTCCTTCCTTACGCTTCAGCTCTGTGCGAAATAATTAGGATATTTAAAGAGCACTTGCCACTTATATAATCACTTACTCTGGGTATATCTGTTTATTAGTAGTAATATAATCAGCAGACAGTCTTTACTGGTTACCCTCTCAACTGAACACAGCATTACTCATCCACTGATACTGGCATCAAAAACTTGAAAATTTTGTTACAGTATTTTTGGTTTTTACAGACACTTTAATAATAGTATCAAATTGTTGTGAGGGCACAAACAGCAAAACTATTGAAAGTTAAGACAAAAAGGAAAGTGAAGAAACCTGAAAGTATGTATATATATATATTATAATTCTTGGAATCCTAGCATTCCGAAGCGGGCAAAAATTCAATTAACGAGAAGAAAGAATTCCCTCGGGTGTACAAAGCTTTGGTAAAGCAAAATGCTTAACTATGCTTAACTATACTAGACCTTTTATGCATTGTTACTGTGACAACGGTCACAGTCAGTCATCGAAAGTTTAGTAGATTTTAGAGTTTTTAATACGTTTTATAATACGTTTTAATAACGTTAAAAATCTTCATCTAGATCAGATTCAACCCCTTTTATCAAAGAATGATATACTAGTAATACTAGTGATGTGGTGGATAAAAATGCAACGTTTACTCTGTGCCACAGATCAGAGGTCGTGCTCACGATGGAAGGAAAACATCCCTTGTTATTGTAATCTCTATTTCATAACTGGGGCAAAGAAACAATTCACGTGCAATAATAAAGAATTTAAAGGATTGTTTGGTGCAGAAATAAAATAAACACTATAATAATATTTACTCAATTTATTAAGGTAGTTTCCCGTCAATACTTAACTCACCTTTGTTGTTCATGGGAAGGACTGGGGGAAATACGATGCACTAAGCCACGTGGAACAGCAGCCTGTCCTTGCTGAGTCTTCAGGTCTCCAGAAAAGAGATGAGTTGCGAACCCAAAATTGCAATTCTAGAGAAAATTAGGCAGTTAGAGACAACAGTAAATCTTTAAAATTGTCTTGTCAGGGGTCGTGATCCATGATGGGAGTGCTTCTTCTGTAGCCGTTATACTGATGTGCATATAAATATGAAATTCAACCAGCTTATTCTAGCCTGTAAGTAGAAGAAGTCCGATTCGGTCTGCACTACCGATATCGCATCTTGTAAACTCTTTCTTTTTCTTGTAGATGTCTAACCATTGTGTAATTGTTGTGAGAAAATTCCAAAGCACTTGAGAATAATAAAATCAAGTACTATGAATGTAGCTGTGTTAATAATATAAATTTAATATTGGATAAAAAACAATGTACATGAAAAAAGTGACAGTTATATCAGTAGTAGTGGTGGTCACTATAGAGAGGAATGGAATGTGAAGTATGTAAGAAACAAGGAAATTTAACCCTCATGCGCCAGAGGGGGCCTCTAAAAGTCTGTGTGACTGTTACAAGTGAGTAGTTGGGATTGGCCAGACAATATGCTAATTATTTTTTCCGCGCGTACCAAAACGAGTATGCAAAGGTGTTGGAATGACATATGATCCACAAATCGTGTTCAGGCCATATCAATGATAAAGTTGATAACGTACCTGTCTGGAGAACACGCAAATGATGTCATCTGGAATACTGTCGCGATTGACGTTCAACAATGAGCGTGCATCATATACAACCTTGAATTGTAATATGTCACGTTAGGATATCTGCATATGTTACAGGAAATGAGTACACACTCTACAGCAACAGGAAATGAGTACACACTGTAAATCTACAAGAAATGAGTGCACGCTGTGCAGCAACAGAAAATGAGGACACACTGTGCAGCAACAGGAAATGAGGACACACTGTGCAGCAACAGAAAATGAGGACACACTGTACAGCAACAGAAAATTAGGACACACTGTACAGCAACAGAAAATGAGGACACACTGTGCAGCAACAGAAAATGAGGACACACTGTGCAGCAACAGGAAATGAGGACACACGGTGCGGAAACAGAAAATGAGGACACACTGTACAGCAACAGAAAATGAGGACACACTGTACAGCAACAGAAAATGAGGACACATTGTACAGCAACAGAAAATGAGTAAACACTCTACAGCAACAACTGTTACGATACTGTAGGCGTTCACCCTTGGATAGTTAGCCCCTTCCGTACAAACTCGGCGGATACTTCTCAGTATTTGAAAAATCTGCGTACATTTTTGAATCGCATACGACCAGGAACTTAAGCGAGAAGCCGGTCGTCATATTTGAAACGTATGATAAAATCAACCGAGGGTTGACGAAAACAATTTTCCGCGCCGAGCGCAAGCCCTTCGTCGGAGCATCTCATATTTGAAAACAGTTATTTTCTACTCTGGAGAACGAATTTGAAAACTTCAGTTAAACTGTGATAACGTGTGATCAGCAGCCATATTCGGAGGGAAAAATCTCCATTTTCGAAAATCACTGGGTATGTGTGGATGGGGCGTAAAATAATATAGGTAACTTGCAGAAAACTGCAGTTATCTATTCGAATAGTGTGGCCGATTTGACTGAATGCAGTTGTGTAATAAAGGTTTTTAATGCGAAATTAACATTTGAATATTTAATTGTAGGTAAATATGTGAAATATTTTGTCTTGCTAACTACATGAGAACTATTTTTATGCAATATGCCAGACAGTGAAATGCTTGACACAGCTATTGTTAAGGCAAGATAACAAAAGTGTGACTGTAGTGATAACATAACTAATACTAACCACCTGGGGGGAGGGGGGGACGTGAACCATGGAAGGCCAAAAAATCCCAATTACTAACTGATCAAATAGCAACGCACATAAAACCTTGGCAACCTTGTATTGCTGTCTGCTATTTTGCTTTCTCTGCATACACTGTTTAGATTTCCATACTGATAATACATCACTTATGCACTACATATTGTTTTATATAGAACTGCAATTAAACAATTTTTCATGTTCGTTTTGTGTTGCAAGATTTATCCAGTTGCGACATTCTATCGGAAGAAAAAGGCTCACGAGGTTCTGTCTTCGTAACATGGAATTGCTGTTCCTTTGTAACCTCGAGATCGTTTTCATTAAAGATTTCCGTGGTTTAGCAGCTCATGCGAACTTTGTAATTATCGATGTCCTGCCCTCTTGGAGGTCGGACCTTTACCAAATCAATACATTTTCTTTGAACGGTTAAACAAGTTATTTCATAAACTTTATAACATACAGGATGTGATCATAAGAATGCATAATATCACAGCTATTCACCTGCTCTGTAAAGTGTGCAACTCCAAAGTAACTGCTTCCAGGATCAGGATCCAGAAAGCTGAAACGAAAGAAAGCCTATCAGGGCTCGAATTTAATTTTTGGATCACTAACCCTTCGGGTTAGTAGACATATTTTTTTACTAACCAAATTATAAAGTTTGGTATCCAAGCTCACAACCAAAAAATCTTGACAATCTTGAAATCTTAAATAATGAACATTTTGTCAATAAGAACAAATTAAAAAGCAGTCGAAATTGCATGGTGACCTTAAAAAAACTTTGACAATTAAACGCCTAGTTTACTCCCCTCTCGTTTCCCTTGAAGAGACCAGCCTGATTTAGGTAGTGAAGAACAGTACATCTTCAGCACATTCTCTAACAACAGCTCGAGTCTTCCATATCTTCTGTTGTCTTTGGTTCCTTCAGTTCTTGACATTCTTCTTCTTCGTGACCAAAGGTGCGCTGGAACTCAGGATCACCGGGTTCAAGCAAAATTCCGAGTGGAGACTGGACTCACGTTGAGCCACGACGCCTCCTATTCTTTCCAAGTTCGTAAGGACGTTAAGAAAATAACATCAAACTTTGCCCTCTCCATAGGTACCTCGGATAGAATAAGTGATTGTGAACGATGCCAAAGAAAGGTGTTATAAATGAGGAGAGTCTTAAGGGGGAGAGAAAAGGGAAATAGAGGGAGTTCTTCACTATCTGAATGGCCCTCAGCTGCGAGGAGGCCACATCAAAATGTTATATGATTCAGGACTGGTCACCATAAACGATTAGGGTGCCATATCAGAAATAGAGGTTCTTCAAAGGTAAAATACGGCTCTAGTTTAAAACAAATCGATTTGCATTTCATAATCTATGAAGTAGATGAAGTCTGTGAAGTCGAAGGCCTAATCTGAATCACCCATCGACGTCAACATCATTTTCCAATGAGGTTATACATGTATCAATGAAATTACCGTTTTGAACAAACATATGTACCCACCATTCACTGTCTGTATGTTGTGTTTTGATGTTCGTCAGGAAGTCTTGAAACACTCCTCTGTTCAAGACGAAAAAGACACAAAATAAAAACGCCATAAATAGTTAAATGTAGTCTCGTACTACTTGGATAACTGAGCAAGAGCTCCCTCAGCGATCTGAACGCCTGTTTTGACTTTACTTTGATCCCTGAAGCTAGAGTCATAAATACCCGTAAAACAGAACGTTGCCATTGACATGGGAAGGGGTAAATGGTGCACGATCGAGATGTTCGAATACGAGTCCCCCGGCTCGTGAGATTAGGGGAACTACATTGCGAGTTATCGAAGTAAAATAAACTACGTGCTTGGATTCCGATCAGTGCCTCTAAACTGTGACATCTTGCTACTGTTTCAGATACCTTCCTTCGAGTTACACTACTTCTTCAGGATTTCTTTATTATCCGTTTGGATAATCTCAAGATCAACTTCTACTTCAACTCATTCAACTCCAAGACTTGTGTAACCTTCAAACTACAAAATATATATACTGGAAGGAATGTAATTACTCATACAATATTCTTACCGAGGCAACAGGCTCTCGTCATCCAGTATAGTTAGAATTCCGGCACGCTGCAGAAACAAAATCCAATTGAAGTTTCTAGGAAGTTTCAAAAAGAAAATCAAAACATATAGAAGATATTACGAAATTTCTCTTCACGTGAAATATATTTAACATAAACAAGAAGAGACACTTCGTATCTCCAAGCGACTTGTGAGATCTCTTTTCGCCACACCGTCCGTGGACAGGGACGTTAAGCTGTTGGTCTAGTCTCTCGTCCTTTTATCGGGAGTCTTTTAAAAGAGAACCTATGCACTTCTCGAAAATAGTAGGGTAGTGATTCTGGTATTTGTGGTGTGTCACCTTCTATATACTTAATACTGTTGACTATGATGACTGATCATTGTAAAGTGCATTTGAACAAATTCATATAGAATTTACGCTATATTAATGTAATACCATTACTATAAATAATAATTAGCTTTCCTGAACAACATAACAGCAACATGAGTCTACCCCACTAGTCACCGTCCACGAAAGGTAAGCCTCCAGGGAGGGACGAAGAAAAGTTTTCTCTAAAAACCATTTAAAATCTATTTAACTGAAGTGGTAAAACAAACATGTGGAATCATGTGACATGAAAACCTTTGGCTACATTTTCCAAGAACAGTCTGAAAGAGCAATTAATTACCTGGCATGTTAGCAGTTCAATGCATTGTGCATTTTCCGCATACTCGATATCCAGATCAGTCGCGAAACTTTCTTCTCTGTTAATAAATATTTAAAAAAAGAGTTTGCATTAATCATGGTGCCTATTTCGTCATCCTTGGCAACCAATAACGATTCTGTTGCTGCCAATAATGACATAATGGGGAGCTCAAGTAATGAGAGCATCAAGGTGAACAGCTCAAAACATTGGATAGCCTTCACTACAGAATGCTACAGTATAACCACATGGCGGAATCTGGCCAGCTTCTCACTCTTTAACTGTACCGTCTTGAAAACCACAACATTGGGTTTTGCTGAGAACGTGAACTTCGGAATAGACTACTCTCCAAGTAATTAATTTGTTCATAGTCCAGGAATCAGGGCAACCTGTTGTTGTTGTTGTTAGTTTTCAAGAATGTCACCTGTGTCAACCGTGTTCGCTACATTAGAGCCAGTCTACGCTGGTAATTTTGGCCAAAGTCTAGAACTCTGATTCAAGGCTTTAAATAATTTTCGTATGGAGGCCGGTCATGCTAACCGGGCAAACTGATTTTCGTTCGGACATGTCTCGCTTTTGGCTGGTCGGCCAATTTTTTTGGCTGGTTTTGGAACATGCGTAACCAGTCAACATGACCGGCAATGGAACGTTTTGTCCGGTCAAGTCACCATTCGGACCGGACATTGTCCGTTGACCAACCGTTATTTTAAGCCCTGCTGATTAAAAAATCAACAACTTAATATACAAAATTTTACCTTCTTTCTTCGTGAAAATATCACCGGTAACCACAATAACACTTTGGTAAAGTTTCGCATAAAATAAAGTCCACAACCTAAGTTATAACAGCCACTGCTATGCTTGTCTTTCGTCCATCTTGGATTTCTTCTTGGAGGTGGTCTGATTTCTACCACTTTGTAAATGCCATACAACCTAACCATACAGTTGTCAAAACTGTTATCGTCAGGGTATTCACAACACATAAACAACAACATCGTCCGAACCGTTTCCAAAGGTTGATGGAACATTCTCTGAAGAGGTTCTGGCATTTTCGTGGCACCGACCACAGGCAGTACAAGCTGACAATTAGTATATTTAGCCTGATATAGCAATACACATGAGCTGTATGGGTGATCAAGTCTAATACATAAAATACTTCGTATGAGATTAAATATCGTTTACGTGAAATCGTCAATACTTTATGCCAGTGATATGCATGTTCTCTGTGCTCTTGAAGAACACTTTCTTAGCAGTTCTACGAACCATGTTCCCCTCGTGTTCTTTATGGGTAAACTTTTCCCAAAGATGTTTTATAAATTATGCAACTCTCGATGAACATGCAAATGTGGCAAAAAGTCGTTCGTTTGAAAGTCCCACCCTCTAAACACCCTTGAGTCGCCCCAGCTAACCTTTCCATATATTGTCTACAATATTCTCTGTAAGATGTTATGCTAAAACACACCTCAAATACTCTTCTGTACTCTTGAAGATATGAGTATTGTAGAAATGTTGAATGGTTTCTGAGCAAAGGTTCACACACAAATGCTCCAGTTGGTTCACCTGCAAGAACAGACATTCGATTACTTAAAACAAATTTTCTGTTGCTACAAGAGCACTAGTGTTGGGATGACCCCCTCCGCCGCATCAATGTTGATTAAACTCCAGCAAACTATCAAAAATATCTCTGCAGTCAGATGTTGCAACATTGAAACGGGAGAGAGGGGATCTTTATCAAATGTTTTGTTATAATAGCTTGACCATTTTGATAATTTCGCCATATTAGCTGTTCCAAGGCTAAATATTGCT
>JANSTR010059670.1:0-12920 GCA_025434805.1 Antipathozoanthus remengesaui | reverse complement strand
GCTCCATTAAATCCTATACCAATTGTAGAACATTTTAGGAGGAGCCACCCACCATGTGAGCACAGTTACTGAACATAATAATGTTGGTAAAAGGTAGGGAAACCAAAATTGTAACCGTTAATAACAATGCGTAACACACACGAAAACAACAACAATTCACGTTATTAAATTATTCGCTTAAAAAGATTAAAAGAGCAATCAGCGCGCGCAACAAACAGCACAATCAAGCCATAGAATACATGCACTGCCACACAAAGTACAATCATGAATAACTATACACAAAAAGGGATACGTTATAAAAACGGCTATTGTTGCTAGTATATTATTTACTGACATGATTCATTCCTTACCTTTTGTAAATCTTCAGCAAATCCTCCGATGTTAGATCTCCCGGTGAGCGAGTAGGACGCCGCTGACTGTTTACCGACTGTCTTGGGACCAATCAAAGGAGGGAGGCTGTACGAATTGGGGGACGGTGTAACGTTTTTCTGGGCGTATTTTGTTCGTGAACCAAACGAGTGACTTGGGGCTTTTCGTTCATGCGGTAAGCTGTGCTTCTCCGGCGAGTATTGACCTGAGAAAAATGCAGAAGTTAAGAGTCTGACCAGGACTATTGAGTCAAATTCACTGCATGTGATCTTAGTTGCTGATATTATTACATATAATTCTTTTGCTGATATTGGTATTGTCAGTCAAGAAATTCCTTAAGTTTAAAATATCATTTGCTATCCTACTACACTGAGCTCGTTATCAGATACTATCTGATAATTTAATGCTTATTGAGTTTATTACAATAAATTATATATATATATAATAATAAAAGATATTATGTATAAACAATTTTATAGGTTTATAGGTAACTGCTACTCAAAGTAGTAAAGGAACTAATCTAGGCTGAGAAGCAAAGAACGTAATCGATTTCATTGAGCGTTATCAGATACTATCTGACAAATCTATTGAGGAGTTATCAGATACTATCGGATTATATTGAGCTTGTTAGCTTGTTATCATATACTATCCAGTTATACACTGATCATGAGCTTGTTAACAAATACTATCCGATTGCACTGGGTTTGTTATCAGATACTATACGATTACACTGAGCTGGTTATCAGATGCTGCCCGATTACTCCGAGCTTGTTATCACATATTCTCCGATTACACTGAGCTGGTTATCAGATGCTATCTAATTACATTGAGCTGCATATCACATATTATCAAATTACACTGAGCTAGTTATCAAATAGTATACAATTACACTGAATTTGTTGTTCCAGATAGTCTAGAACATGGCATAGCGATATAATTCTACGGCGCGTTTGCGGTCATGGGCGACACGTCTTAAACTGTTTCAAATTAAATTTAAAAAGCGCAGAGTTAGCTGTCAGGAAAGACGATCTATATGAAACGGTAAAATATTCAAATATATATAGCCTAGTAACAATGCATGCACCTGGTCCCGGAATTTGTGCGTTTATCTTCAGATCAGGACGACTGTACAAGGAATAGGCGGCATTTGTGTCTTTTCCTCTTCGAGTAAGGGATGCTGGTATCATATACTTTGGACCAGGACTAAACTGGGTCTGAAACTCTTTGTGTCGCTGACCAAAAACGAATGCTGGAGCTCGCGTCTTAGAAAAGTCGTGAAACTTATATCCAACAGTTCCTGGAAGAAGATATTTAGACGGGCCAGGACCGCGGCACCGAGCAGCAATGTCAATCACTTTGGCATCTGCGCTACTGGCAGCCATAATTTGATCTGATTCGCGAAAATTAGATTAACTGTTGTACAAATGTCAGTTAAAACACACTTGATTGATAAAAGTGGCTTCAAAGGAAACAGATTCCATCAGTGGAGTCAACTTCCGTAAATTAGTTCAATTACAGCGCGTGCGCAATGCCTATTAAATTGGTTTCCAGAACCGTTTAATTAGCAATTAATAATTTTGCGCTGTTCAATAAGATTGACTGGGCAATACAGCAGTTCTCTAAAACAGTTATCCGTCTACGTACGGTATTTAACTAGGTAAAGGAACAGTTTCTATTTCCGTGTTTTATGTATTTTCTCACCAAAATCCAGCACAGAATTTTTTTCCGTCACACAAATGTATATGTGATCATGCTTGAAACAAGCAAAAGCGCTTTGTGGGGACCAGTCCCCTACGCGCACAGACAGAATTCTGCGTCAGCTAATTTTTCCTTTGATCGTCAACCGAATCTGGATTATTGTCTATACTTGTTCGGATCTTAAATATCTTATTGGTATCATCTAACAATTGTGAGCTGAGCTTATTTACTCTCGAAACATCAATTAAACATCAAGTACTCCGGATAAAAGTATAATTTCATCGAAATCAGTAATCATTTGCAAGATCTAATTCAGTTGCCGGAATATAGTTACACAGTCATCACGAAGCTAGTAAACTCTCAAGATGGCGAACTTCGAAAAGCCTAATTCATACAGAGGTGATGCATGAAGTTAGGCGCCGATCATCAATTAGATGTACAACATTTAACAACAATAATGAGAAATTGGAGGGTTGAGTTACGCAAAAATATGTGTTCCTGAGTGGTTCACTTAGAATTAATACCTCTGGGACGACTATGAATAAAAAGCTACAATTTCGTCCTTTAACTTTTTATAAAGATTACCGGGAACATCTTGCATTGGCAACAAACATCCTAAGTTATACACTATTTTTGCGATGCATATACTTGTGTAGTTTGAAGTATTACAAGCAATCTCCATTGCTTACCACTGAAATGCTGACACAGATGGAAGATACCAATTAATTGTATAAATATTACAATGAAATTTTGATGTTTATAAGAAAATATTGCATTCATTGTAGATTTCTTCACAATTTCTCTTCCGTGTGTAAAAAATATCAAAATTTTGGTATAATATGAAAAATTAAGACATACCGAACATTGTGCAAAGTTTCGAAGTCAACGCTTTATTTGGGTCGTATAGGTTTTCATATTAGCGGGTTTCCTTGTTTTTATTTCCTTTTTTCGTACTGTACAAAGTATTAAGTGTTGTGTGTGATAAATTTGTTGATATCTCCAAGTTCAACATTTGAAAACCCATACCGCATTACCGCTGACTATTTTTGTGAAAGATAAACTTGGAAATTTGTTGTTAAAACCATGTTTTCAAATTTCTAAGGCAGGTGATCTGTTTTATCATTGGCGCGCGGCATTGGTACAGGAGTCTGTTGACGTTTCTTTCATTTTTGTCAAGTTTCAAAACAAATGACCGAATTTATGGGCGTTTTAACGAATGTTATAAGTGTGAAAAGCTCCCCAAAAGCCGAGGTATGATAGGTTAAGAACTGAACGAGCCTGGGCCGATTCAAGTTATAAAATATTAGCAACATCTTTTATCTTTCTCCTCACTTGGGGGTGTGAGAGAAGCGAACAATTGACTGCATGCACTGAGTTAACTGCAGTAAAATGAGTGTTTCATTTGTTACTGCAAGATAGCAATACCAACTTAAACAATCCATCGTGCATGTACCAATAATGAGCAATTTCCTGGCTTGCATGTGTGTATTTCTGAGGCTAGTTTTGCATGTTTTCACTCTTTTTACAATCATTTATCCAGTGATCTTCGATGATACAGCTACGTTAATTTAATTTCGAAATCTCTAGTTAAATTTTAGCATTTCGAGAAAAATGTGGATTCTCATATGAATCAGCCGGTCATGTTTATATTATCATTTATCCAGCAAAACGTACCACATTAAATAATGACTCTTTATCGAGCCATATATTCAAATTTAGTGACCATGGGGTAAATAACCTGTGGATTTACGGGAAATAACTTTATAATTTGTTGTCGGGATACAGAAAGATTTGCTTACAATTTCGAAGTACAGAAGGAACAATGAACATTCCTAAAGTAGAAATCTAGAGTAACTAGTTTTAGTGAGTATAGGTTGTAAAAGGGAGAAAACAGCCGGGGTTTGTTTTCTACTCTTGCTTCGACTAACTAAATTAAAAGAAGGAAGCGGCTAATGAGATTCCCACAACTATTGATGCTTAACTAAAGCCGGCTAAATAATCGCAGGAATGGTTTCCTTGTTCACGAATTCGAAGCCGCACATCAAAACCTTGAAACGTGTTGTTACCATGGTAACACTTTTACTATCTTACAAAAAGTGCAAAATTTCCCAAGCAGCTAAGGACTGATTTATAAAAGCGTAAATGTGATCCAAGAAATTTCACCAAGTAATATAGTTTCCCTTCCTGAAGTTACTTCAACTATGAATCGTGCAAACGATTTCTATGAAAGAAAATAAACTACTTATTTTCAAACAAAAGTGCATGTTAACATTTCACTATCGCGATAAATACACTAATTAGTGACTTTTCATGACACCATGAAAACCATTCAAAAGGTTTCACCTGAAAGCTAATATATTTTGTTATAGTTATTGTTTAAGTGATATGTTCAACACTCTTGAGGTGAAATAAAAACTTTTAAGCAAACGCTTTACTTCAGTACAGTATTCACAACGAATACTGTGTTTGAAAAACTACCATTCTGAAATAAGACCAAAGACTGAATTCACTTAATATTGACAAAACGCAATCAGTAGTTGCGTTTGAAAAAAAATGTATTTAGGACGGCATAAGAAAGAGTCGGGGAGTTCATTTAAATGTTGACTTTTGCTTTATAATCATTATAGAACTGAGCAAAGAAATGCAAACCAACGATCTGATATGTTGTGAAATTAATCTTGAAAACAAAAGAAAAGTCAACATTGAATATTAGTTGCTAAGCCACGTCTTGCACTGAATATTAGCTCCGAATGAAATCGAACGATAGTTTATGGCCGTTTATATGTAGTACGTGAAAGTACAAACAAATATCGGTATCAAATTCTATAAAATCTACTGGAGCACTACAACTCCTTTTCTCGATAGATTAATATCATATTACATCATATTGGTGTCGCCTGTACATTCCTAACATCTGGTATACGCTGAGTCCCGGCAGCAATTACTGATATTTTAAACATTTATTTAGTGATCTTGGACTTTGGAGATCTTATTTCAATACTCCAGTGTAAGCAGTTAAATGTTAAAATCCCTCGCTCAGGACTTTGTATTTTGTAAAGTGGTAAGACAACATTTCTCTTGATCGGCTGAACTGGCGAAAGAATTTAGTGCTGCAAAAAACTAGCATTGCGATAGAAAAAACATTTTCTAAAACTTCTTCAGGTTTTTCAGGTTAATGTTAAAGTCTTAGCTGATACTATATTCACTTTTTGTCATAAAAGTATGGCGAATGTGCAGTTATATAAAAAAATGCGCGAAACTCTTAACGTTACGCGGGACCGGCTTTTGTTTACACTTACTAGCACTAGGTTACTGTCTGTGAAAAAGGAAGAAGGGAAGTCGAGAAACCTCACTGAATCTTACCTGGACCTGGCACATTTAACTTTGACAGATTTTCAAATCGTGCATTGCCAAGCATAGAATATTTTGGATTTCCTTCCAGTCCAATTCTTGTGATTCTGTCATTCTGAAGGTAGCGAGGTCCAGGACTACAGTCATTTGTCAAAGCGTGCAAATGCCGCAATCCAAAACTTGCTGCAGGATTGCGATGTTTCGTGATATCGTGGCCCAGATAAGCAGTTGTAGTTGGTAGTCCATATTTTCCGGGGCCGGGACCTCGGAACATGGCACCAATCGGAGGGAATTTGATTTTGTCGCCTGCATAGCTGTCCGGCATTTTGACGAAGTTTGATTGCAGGTCCGACTGTGGGGATGGCGTTTGATTGACTGTAGATCGCACGTTTGACAATTTCAGTGAAGTAATCCCATGCGGCTTAAACGCCAGGCTGTATTGTCTCCGTGTATAGGTTAATCTCTGTGTAAATTAGATTCTATTCAAAACAAGCCTCGGCCATTGTTCAGATCGACGCTAAGTTTACTTTTGCATTTATTCGTTTGTATATATTTACTCCTATGAAACGAATATATATTCAGAGTTCGTTTATCTCATCCTGATCCAAGAGTCCTGAATCAACAGATTTGTAAAAAGGTCTAACTATAGTTCACAAATTCATTTAAATATAAACTAAAATCAATAATGCAGTATTTTAAATTGTTTCTACATTGTACTTAAACACAAAGAGCTTGTCTTGTAATCTTGCATATTACACAACAAGCGTATTTCAACAGACATGTTGCTTACTAATGCAGGCTGGCAACGCGTGACAGTTTTCAGAGTATACAAACATAGTAATCTCATCCCTAACTTTAACTGCGTGTTTACAGCAACATCCCAGACACCACACTAAAACTTAAGGCATTCTTCGACTTTTGTCGTTAGTTTGCGATTTTGACTATTCGCCGAGTTATTTTCTCAAGTCAGTGTTTCCATGGCTACCTATTACGGCGAGCTTTCTATTGAAAGGGAAACTCAATGAATAGTGCAGCACATGCTAAAACAAACCATCATAATATTCATGTTGATCAAGAAACATATACGATAGGAGAGAGAACAGAATCTTACTTACACTCTACTTTATCTCTATGATATATCATTTATTTTTGATGCTATATGGTTCAGTAACTTGCAAAAAGATTAAATTCGAATTAAGCGAGTATTCAACAAGTGACGGAATTTTAAAATATCAAAGATGGACTGCATTTGAAGTTAAATTCTAATCTGCTAAATTCAGAATTCGGTGATCTTTGTTTTCCAGTGGCAGCGGCTTGATTTATGATTTTGTAGAGCTGTGTTTCAACAGTTGAATTTTATTAATACGGTTACCCATTATCTGATTTCAGTTGTTTTTCTATTCTACAAAATTTATAAGGTCAAATGTTTGTATGTATAACCAATAGTCAGCTCATCATATATACAGTTTTTGATTTATAAATACCCTTAGTAAAAATTAATAGCTTTTTAAGGGTTGAAGAACGATTATCAGCGCCGTCAGATTGAAAGAAGTTGACATTTCGATCTAGTACGATTGTTCTGTCAGCCCTTAGTTGATTTTATTACAAGTTTTAATATAATAATTTGGTACGCGCCATGAAATATATTTATAACATTTGAAGTGATTAACGGTGTTAAAAAGCCAAAGTCAAAGAATTGATACGAGTATTTTGTATCGAGTGTTTGCAAATCCGATCGAATGATGAAAACCGTAATAGTAGCACCGTTGCCGTATGCCGGGTATAGGTTTCTTAAATCCATATATTAAAGATGGAGATTATCGCAAAATCACAAAATACATCTACTTCATAGGGGACATTAAATTGTTTCAGCGCAACGTGGGGTTTGTTAATACAACTGCCTGTATTAAACATATCACCCATCAATTTTTTTTTTCAATTTGAGGAAATCTGAATAATTATGCTAAAATATGAATAATTATGCTAAAATATGAATAATAAAACTTTTGAAAGCAGCGTTAAATAGTAACATGAACGGTGCTCTGCGCGAATTTTGTATTACTTGTCTTACAATTAGACTTACCACAAGTCGACTCACAAATAAAACGAGAGGTATTTGCCAATGAAATACATACTGAATGCGAGCCTCGAGCAGAGCGAGGCGCAAGAGCTGACTTCTGGCAAGTTTATCTTACAATGGACAGCTGATGTTTTATCTCTATGTTTTAATATCATGACATACAGAAAATACTACTGAGAATTAGCAGTAATCAGAGATTAATATGAAACTCTGCGAGCTGTATTAAACTGCTTTGATAGCGGTAAAGCACACGAAATCAATATGGTAGATGTGTTATTGAGCACATGCTCTTAAAATAACATGAGCAATAACACAACTGCCAAATTGGAACTATTAAAACTTGAACAGCTCAAAAATATAACAGGCTGAATCTCGGAAATGTACAGGCTGCAGAACATGACGTCGCAACGATGTTGCATAGCGCCTTAATGGATCAGTACCAGAAAGCGGCAATCAATCTCACAAATACAAGGCTTCAGACAGATACGTTTTTTCATCTTGATTTTATTAGTCGACTGCAAAAGGTTAACGACATAATTTTCTTGTCCAGAAAAAGGAAAGTTTGCTTGCTTTTGCGGCAAAAATGATATTTTGACTGGGTGCCATCTAGATAGGATATTTTCGTCATGAAAATAAATGCAAAAAGCATAAGTTATATCATTATCAATCACTAATTGCGGAGTCAAATGCACAAGCATGTGCCAGTCAAATAAAAAAAAATGAATTCCCACTAGCAGGCCAAAAAGAAAATGGTTGAATGGTTGGACATTTATTTGTTCGCCATCATAAAAGTTTTAGCATATGGTCCAAACGTGTCAAGGTTATTCAAAATTCTGCTAAATTTACCACTTGGTAAGGTTATGATGGGATTGGTCATTTACAAGATATTTTAGAGTTTTGTCTCAATAAATTCCTAAAATCTATTTCTGATACTTTAGTTTTGGTAATGCAGTATCGAAAGGTTTGATAAGTAATTGTACTATATATGACTGACTGGAGTCGAGTTCAGTCTCTAATATAATCATACGAGTGATGAATTTGTTTTCATTTCAGTAGTATGATTATACTGACAGAATTGTACGAGTTAGAATTCCATTACAAATTTATTATAAACACTAAAATTTCTGGAAATACAAGATATATTTTACACCCAATATTTCAATAACATTTTACACTCTAATTTCTTTTGCTACAGTTTCTTAGTGGAAGGTTGTTGCTATTCACACTGACTATATTTTTGACGCTGAATAGTCAGAAGACTAAAGAAAGTGTCCAATAACAGATTTCTGTCCCACAACAGATTTTGCAAACAAATTAAGGAAGAATAGAATAGAAGAATATAATTCTGTCGAAATTAGCCAATCAGATTTGAGGAAATCAGTGTAGTTATCTTGTAATAAAGGAAGAAAATCGCCGCCTTTAATTCGTGGCAATAGTAAACGACTAAAAACAATGCAAGTTAATGCTTTTTATCAACTATCACCTCCATGTATGATTATATGATGAATAGGAGCGGAAAAAGTCGCAATAATCACTAACATCGATCATGTTGTTTTCATAATTATCCCCATAAAAATTGGTTGACAAACAAGTAAATTTCCATAAAAGGCTTCAGCTTAATTTTGAAGATTGGGTCGGTATTCTAATAAAGAACTGACTAATTACATGAATAATTGTATCCAATTATATGTTTAAATATATATCTAGTGTCTTCTGACATAAAAAATGATATATCATGTTAGAAATCGAGGCTTCGAATAGAAACGTTTCAAGAACGTAACGGAGCTAAAACTGTAATTCGTGATTAGAGAGACGTAGGTGTTGTATACCAAATTATTTTATTTATTGCTCTTCGTAAGTTATTCAGAAAAGTCTTGTATGAAAGCAACACGAGTTCAGACCCTAATTCAGGTTCCTCAATTTATCTTTTCGGAATAATCTGAATTGTTGTTTGTACTTTTGTCATTTTCTGCTTTGTACTATTTCAGTTAATGGGTCACCCGCCAGCCATACTATTGGCGACGACAAAGTAATCGTTTTGGCGGCATTGAGAATAGAAGTAGTTACGTTAGCTCTTTTTATTACTCCATTTTTTTAATAACGCAAAGCAAACCTTATAACCAAACGCGGCGGTTCATTTTTCCTAACTTCTCTATTGTTTAGATGCAGTTTTTAATAATTTATTGGTTGAACGTAATTTCGAATTTCAAAACGAAATCAATTAAATGCAAAAATATTCATGAGTAGATAAATATACAACTGACTTAGCGATGATCACAACACGATTTTGTTTGCTCGCCAGGCATTGCCGTCTTCAATATGGATAATTCAGTTTATTTCGACTCAAATTTTTACAAAGCACTCAACTGTCGATTTTAGGAATACGACCATAGATGCTCTGGATGATAACAGAATCAAAAATAATCAAAGACAGTAGCCGAGCGATTACACTCACAAAGGAATTGCTTTTCATATTGTAGTTAATCAGAAGAAACTGAAGCGATTCTGTCGCTTGTAGCTGCTAACCATCGGAAACTATCTGGAATCCATCACAGTATATTTTAAAAACTGTGATATTTCTCCAACGGGACGAAGCAGCTCTATTAAATATAACATGGATGGAACTACAAACATATACTATCGATGGTGCTATCTTCTCCTTTTGTTGGCATCGAGTTTCACGGGAACTTGTCCAACCGCGCTAGATACAGTTGGCATTGGAGCGATGCTGTCTTCGCGAAACATGGACTCGATTTTACAGGAATTCGCCAGGGAAATCAATACAAATTCAAGCTCACTGGGAAAGCCTCTTCGATTCAACTTCTCGTCATATGTGCTTAGTGAAAACCCGATACGCTCGGCCCTTGATGTATGCGAGAAGTTAGTAACACAAAAAGTGTACGCAGTTATTGTAAGTCACCCGCAAAACACCGAGTCTCCTCCGATTGCGATTTCATACACATGTGGATTCTATCAAATCCCTGTGATCGGCATCTCGGCGAGGGAGTCAATCTTCTCCGACAAGGTGCGCAGTTTTTTGTAATTGCACTGTAATATTCATTTGTCTTTCTCTGTTTAGTGCAAGAACTAAAAACATATTTATTACTGTAACTGGACAGAGAATAATCATACGTAACTCATTCATTGCCATTAACTAACTAAAAAGTAGAATATATCGTAAAATGATCGATTTTACTTAAGCTTCTAAGAAGGAATCTTAATCTGAAAATTTTTCTCAAAAAATGCAAAATCCTGTAATGAGAGTCAAAGTGGAAGCGGCAGGGTGGAAGCAAATTGGAGCCATATTTTGATCCATTATTTTCAGAAAATTGAATACAAGTTTTGTTTTTTGTCAATCTTTCTAATTTTGGTATAAGGTAAACTTTGTGATTTTTTGCATCATTGCCATGTGATGAACGAAATTGCAAGTTTTTTTGGATTAAGGTTTAACTCTGTTTGTATGTAATTTATGTTTCGCCACAACAGGTGTACAGTCGTAAAATGAATTACTAAATATGTGTTTTGGAATATGTAATTGTTATGACTTACCTCTTGACACAAGATCGACTGCCGACTCGCCAGACCTGATTTTTTTTGTCACATTGGTGTGACTCCTTGTAAACCATAAACTTTGTACTAAAAGAGCTAAGTCACTCCCACATATCTGTCAGCAAACCTCCTTTCTTATAGCATTTCGCAAGCACCAATGATTTGGAGATATAGATAAATAAGATAAAACAGTAGATTTTGTCTCGCTTCTGATTTTCTTAAAATAAGAGTGAATGTTGAATCATATTATTATAATATATGGGGTACTGTGATTGCGCACTAGAGTCTAAAATGTCCAGCCTTTGGTATTATATCTTTCATGATGGAAAGTTTACTAGTGTAGCCTGTATTCCAAAATCAATATGTGGTATAGCAATGTTGATCAAAATAATTCTGCAATTGTCGACCAAGTATACTTGTTTAGCATTATTGTTAAAATATATTCCTACTGGTGATTCACAGATATAACACGAAGGCCATGTTTGTTGAATTTGCTCGAGCTGAGAAACTATAGTGTGGCTTTGCCACCAAGAGGGTCCAGCTGTGTGAACCAGTTGAAGACTCCGAACATACAATCCGCATCGCTACAAGGGGAATTAATATACATACACTTTATAGCAAACTTGATTTGTGTGAATATTATACCAAATTTGTGAGTATGGCAGCACTTAGAATTTCTGGTCATTTCTGATTGGATTAAACTCAGGTCAATAACTAACCGTATAGGGTGTATTGACAAGCACCGGACTTGCAGATTTGGAAAACAGCCACTTTTTCGACAAAACAAAAACATTAATACCCACATAACAAAAGTTCCTAATAGCTTTGTCTGCTCGGCTTGGTCTCCAGCTTTGCTTATATTTATTAGTCTGTGCAGTGAAATTAAAGATTTTCTGGCAGATAGAGCAAACGATTTTATTTTATATGTAAAATGTATGAAATGAGGATAATTTTGTTGTTGTTAATTATTGCAAGCGAATCAGATATTAAATTGTCAAACGGTGGAAAACTGTAGTTTCGAAATTAGCTACATGCACGAAATATTGGGATCAGGTAGATATATATTGGCTAAGAACTGTGAAGTTAAAATGTCAAATTTAATGCATTTGCAAATACAAACACAAATTATCAAATCTGATTTGATGCTAAACAATAGAAAGCCAATCAACCAATAATAAAAAATATAGCCATTATATTTGTATGACAACACTTATATAGTAGACGGAAGCTCAATCAAAAATCTTAAAAACAAATACCATGGCGGATGTTTTACAAGTTCTCAAATTGTGTTCGGTCTCCGGGGTCACCTATAGTTTTCACTCAAAATACTCTCGAAAAAATAATTCTAAACTGAAAGTCTTGAAATAATATGATCACTGGCATTCACTGCTACAAACGACATGTTAGTAATCGGTAAAGTGTTCTTATATACGAGTAAGTAGGAAGAGAGAAATTAATGGTCAAACACATGCGATTGTATTCCCTGACCATCCGAGGATATATACCCATGCACAATCCGAGGAAGACAGAGAATGCAATAAATCATGTTTAGTTAGCCAGGAGAAATAATTTTAAAGAAATATTTATTCATCAAAATTTCTGTTGCCAAAGGGGAGGGTGCAGTTAATCTTTTAGAAAAGTTGTACTTTGAGCCGCTTTCGGGTACGTTCACGTTACCTAAGTTGAATTTTCCAGTTCAAGATTTCATGTGCTTTGAATATTTTTATAGAAAAAGCGCAATTTAGAAATAATAAATATTATTATGATTATGATTATGATTATGATTATGGTTATGGTTATGGTTATGGTTATGGTTATGGTTATGGTTATGGTTATGGTTATGGTTATGGTTATGGTTATGGTTATGGTTATG
>JANSTR010059559.1:0-12920 GCA_025434805.1 Antipathozoanthus remengesaui | reverse complement strand
TACTACTACTACTACTACTACTACTACTACTACTACTACTACTACTACTACTACCACTACTACTACTACTACTACTACTACTACTACTACTACTACCACTACTACTACTACTACTATTACTACTACTACTACTACTACTTCTACTATTACTACCACTACTACTACTACTACTACTACTAAGTACTACTAATAACAAAAATAACAATCGTTATTAGTAATTAAATTTATATAAAGCTGACGCTGGTGGTGGTGCTTAACAATTGACACAATTATATTACGAAAGGTTCTACTGCGGTAGAAACCATAAGCTATTTAAATGATATTAAAGTTAAGAAAAAGTTACAAATCAGAAGAAATTTCAATTGGATTGCAAGATAGTAACACACTTCTTTAGTTATTTTTTGTATTGTGGATGATCTCGTAAACATTGCAGCTCGCAGCCAGCACGGCGAAGTAGATCAGATGTCAGAAGTTAGTCGATTAGTTGATGGAAACTGATCATTTCCTTTCTCTCGCTGTTCGGTGTAATTGAAGTTTTACCGTTGTCCGTATTCTGAGGCATTTTGTAGTGCCAGTGGGCCGTAGTTGTTCAAGCCAGCAGTCACCAAAATTCGCTATGATAGCATTCGATAGCATTTCTATACTTGCTTGCGATTGGTCCCGAAGTAATTCGTTGGTCTTGGGCTGACAGACATTTGCATGATAGCGTAATCAGCTATGATTGGTCTCGAAGTTTTCTATTGTTATTCAGACTGACGGTGGCATTTCTCAAAACCTCGGTTAGCATTAATCCAGGATTAAATCCTAACACGTGGTTTCGTTTGTCTCGAGAAATGCCAGTTTGGTTCAAAGATTTTGTATTAATCGAAGAAATGACAAACTGCTTTAATTTAATAAAATGACAGAAAAAATAGATAAACTGCTTTAATTCAAGGAATAATCCACTAAACTTGTAATGAAATTTACTGCATAACGATTGTAGGTCCCGCACCGCCTATACCTCGCCTGGAGATAGGCCCCTACCAGTGGGGGACGGAATGCCTCAGCGGTGACGTACAGGCCGGTAATGCCACCTCGTTTCCAATGTCACTGGGAATGGTAAGTGCTAGTAAATACGATATCCGGCCAGACGTACCTTGGCAAGTGTGACGTGACATGATGTAGACAATAAATGAAAGTTCATATCAGTGTGTAGTTACAAAAAAGGGATTACAATTGTATTTCATGAGTAATATATTGGGTACGAGAACAGCATATATGGAAATTTGGATGCATTCTTTGTTTAATGATTCAATGGTTTTGTTTCGTTGGTAACATGTTTGGGTGAATTACTCTTCCATACACGAATATTTTTCAAATTTGTTGACGTCCTTGTTCCAAGGCACATTTACGTTTGATGAGAAACACACTAGATGTATAAAGTAATGTTTATGAAATACTTGCTGGAACTTAACTAAGAGTAGTGAAGATTTCGTAAGATTAGCCCTTTTATGACGCAGTCTTGACAAAATCTATACTATTTTAAGAATTCAGAACTTTCAGTACATGTAGTAAGTGAATCACTGTTTCTCTTGTTTGTAGGCAGCGACTTTTGACTCTGACTTACTCTTCAGAGTAGCCAGAGCGACAGGAATTGAAGTCAGAGCAAAGGTAACCATTGTGGATCCTGTTGGCGAACTTTCTTGTACAAGTGTGTGGATGTCGTGGACATTTATTTTTTAATTTCATTTGAGACGTTATTTTATGTTGGTGCCTTTAACTTTTCAAAATACCATGTAGTTAGGGGGTATGGATATTGATGGACCCAGCATCACGTGGTGCAATTTCTTTCTCTTTTTTCCATTATTCTAGTTCTGATCTTATCTTGGTATGGTGTTGATGTTTTGTATTTAGTCCTGTGTGTTGCGTAAATGCTTTTGTAGTACTGGTATAATGTTGATGTCGTTCAAAAGGAAGAAGTGGTGACGTCCTTCCAAATGAGGTAGTGACGACGTTGTTCCAAATAAAGTAGTAGTGACGTCCTTCTAAATAAAGTAGTGGTGACGTCTTTTAAATGAAGTCGTGGTTACATCGTTGGTGAGGTTCTTTCTTAGGTAGTTGTCTTGACGTCGTTCCAAAGGAAGTAGTGGCGAGGTTCCTAGTTAGTAATCTTGACTGTTGTTCCAAAGGAAGTAGTAGTGAGATTCTTTCATAAGTAGTAATCTTGATGTCGTTCCAAAGGAAGTAGTGGCGAGGTTCATAGTTAGTAATCGTGACTGTTGTTCCAAAGGAAGTAGTAGTGGGGAGGTTCATAGTTAGTAATCGTGACTGTTGTTCCAAAGGAAGTAGTGGTGAGATTCTTTCATAAGTAGTAATCTTGATGTCGTTCCAAAGGAAGTAGTTGTGAGGTTCTTTCATAAGTAGTGATCTTGATGTCGTTCCAGAGGAAGTAGTGATGAGAGTCTTTCATAAGTAGTAATCTTGATGTCGTTCCAAAGGAAGTAGTTGTGAGGTTATTTCATAAGTAGTAATCTTGATGTCGTTCCAAAGGAAGTAGTGATAAGATTCGTTCATAGGTAGTAATCTTGATGTCGTTCCAAAGGAAGTAGTGATGAGATTCTTTCATAGGTAGTAATCTTGATGTCGTTCGATAATGGCCAATTTCAGGTGAAGCTTAGGAATGCTATTTCGACCATTTAAGGCGATATTTTCCAAAAATACAATAGATAACCAACCCAATGTCTTCTTTAGCTGTGCTCCTATCAGACTGAATTTGCAACTATTTATGCAAAGTATCAAGCAAATATCTACTTTACATTCCTCCCACTTGCCATCATTCTTACATGACACGTTTCACCATGTCAGTGGAGTTGGTTGCAAGACCCATTTCTTGACATATTGAAGATATAAACATTCTTGCTCAGTTTGTCAAAAGATTTATCGGATAGTTATCGAATTCTCATAGTAGTTGTAGTAATCAATGCAAATAATCAGTATCGAGCTCCTTACCAGCGTTACAACAACCAACTGTGTTTGTGTCAGTGAATATTACTGCTATTCGGTTGCGGACGCAATTCTGATTTGGCTTTGGTACGTGGTCCACTGCCTCGCTTTCATGAATATGCCCCTTTGAAGCTTAGAGAGCCACCTCGAAACATCCTCCATTGCCATGTGCGCGCCGTTTGTGCGATCAAGCGGAAATGACTGTGAAATACCTATCAACGACCCCTTTGTTGTCACTACCGGCGGAACAATTTGACAGCTCAAGAACACGTGCAATTGTAAGAAAGACAGCATAAAATGCATCCACTTTCTATGTAGCCGAAGAGGTGCAAAATATGAATCTTTTATATTCGAATTCCTTTGATAAAGCTCTCTTCCCTCTGATAATTGGTAAAACCTTTGCCTGTAGAAGATTTGTAGGGGTCCTGACTAATACTAATTTAAGGCCAGTACACTGTTCTAAGTAACATTTCTCGCTGCACTTCATTTTCAGTTTGAAACTTCTAGTTTCATTCTTTTTGACTTTTTTTAGCCCATCAGTGATTTTGTAATTGCTATTGCTGCACTGGCTTGGATTATGTAGCATGCAGAACATGTAATATTAGCGTGTATATTCTATTATTTCTCCGCAATGATTTTTGTTTATATTCTATAATAAATGAGACTTGTTTGTTTTAGTACAATAATTACACCAAGCATGGCTATCAAGGAGATCATACAGGACTGAGTTGCTGGTAAGCCGATTATAATGCCTCATGGACAAGACAGTGTTTATAAAGTGTCTGTATGTTGTAGCTTATCTTCTAGATGTCATTTTCGATGAGCTGTGCTAGGTTTGCTGGAATAACTGGGATTTTTCAACGATCGCAGCCATTACATAGAAACATGGCTTGAGATTCAGCGATCCTGCAACCCGAAAGATTCCACCCGGACTTTATGCCCCAGTTCGATCACGGAATAATACTAATGATACACCGTAATGACTTATTACAGTATACTAAAAGCTATGGAACGAACTCGATTCGTGAGATTTTATGAAAAGAAACGCCAATCGTGAAGCTTCAGTAGCTAAAAATGTCTAAAAACGCGATAAAGGAGTGTGATTCTATTTCTTAATTATTCTAATTTCAACAGCGGCAATTATTTGCATGACTTTTTACCAGTTGTCTTTCATCCTACTAGTATTTTTTTATGATGTTTTTACGTTGTAGGGGCCCTTTATCTTACATTTCAAATATGCAAGTGGCAGTAACAGCTTTATAGGAAATTCTATCAACTTAGTCAGTACTAAAAGTTTCGATGCAGTACTTTTTATAACAGACGTTGTGGTTGTTGTTTTACGGCCATTTAGATTTCTGCTACCGTTTTCTCTTAACACAGCTGTGTTAAATATCATACTGCATTTGTTGTCATAGGAGCCCTGTGATTAACATTATGCGCCATCCTCTGTGGGGACGTAATCAGGTTTGTTGAGCTTCTGAATACGGCAGGTATAACGTTTAAATTTGACAAGAGTATCCTCACTTCCAATTTGATCAATGGTTGCGGTAGATGCTCTTGTGAAAATCATATAAACTGCTGTTTCTAGGGTTGCGGTATTGCTTGTTTTACTCGAAAAAAGCATTGGATTAGTCATTCGTAAATAATAGGAATTTAGAATATAAATAAACGTGTTTTGGGTGTGCACATTTAAAGGTACATCACAAAATTAAAGAAGGGTAAATACAAATAAATGTGGGCATTACCTTAGAAAAGCTCACCAAGAATAGTTTGGTACGAAATTAATATCTTTGTTTTTTGATCAACTGAAATATCACACTTGTGCAGTCGCTGCGTTTCGTTCAGTAATAATTATTTTCTTTCACAAGCATACGTTACTTTAACAGGAGACTTATGGAGAGGATCCTTACCTGTCAGGAAGCCTGGGGCAGAGTTTTGTTCGTGGCTTGCAGGGAGGTATGAAAATACACCTTGGAATTTTTACGTTGAGCCCAAAGTGGTCATTATTTCAAGAGAGTCAGATGATAATGTCCACTTGGAAAAAAGAAGGAGGAGAATGCTAGCCAGGGAATTCACAGTCACCTGCAAGATCTGGAAATACGTTAAGATCTCAACTGAATTGTCGGTGTTGCCTTAAGTCCTTAAGCTTTTCTATCTTCAAGCACAACTGATAAAAAAAAACTCTGTATTGACCAATATTAAGTAAACTGACTTCATTTCCTCTCTTGATATCCCTTTATTTTCCCTTTTCTTCAACCATGAGTGTATATGTACTTGTGAATGCGTGTGTGTATGTCGAGTGGTGTGATCCTACCCAGTTGAACTAATTCATAAATTTTACATATACAGGTAGCATAGCTCGATAAGCCCCTTATGGTTTATCTAGGCCCTATCTGGTTTCAATTGTTTTAAATAATAATCATTGTAACTCCTTTTTTCTCGCTTATCTGTATAACTGTATTTTGGTGGGGTCGAATAAACGTGTTGTTGTTGCCATAGACATCGGAAATGGTGACACATAAGTTTCATTGTTATATTCGTTGGGCTTCGAAACTGAAATCACATTTATTCATGAGACAACTCGAATCAGAGTACATCAGTTTTCATTCTAGTCAGGTTTGCTTACGTCCACTGACGTCATTTGCCTGGTTTGTACCCAGACCACCCCCGATACGTGCTGGTCAATGGCGGTTGTAAACACTTTGATGTGTATACCGGACCGGAAGACATTCCTGTTAGTCGCTTGAGTTTTAACGCTGAGGTATGTAAAACAAAGTTTGCAGCAACAAACTCTATAGAAACTGATCTAGATGAAGGTGCGCATGTAGAGGTGTTAATTTCGATGTTTTAGAGATGTGTGAACAAGCTCTCTACTAACGTGCGTAGAGATGTCTGAGGAGGTGCGATTAGAGATGTTCGTAAACCTGTATTTTTGGGGTTTCACGTGACATCATGACGGCCATGTTTTTGGTCATCTAACAATAGAAATATAAATCACCTTTTATTATACCTTACGACGAAGGGTTTACGCTCGAAACCGCGCGGATAATTGTTTTCATCAACCTGTGATTGATTATATTATACGTTTTACTTACCCGCCGACGCAGTCTATAGTTTTTTAAACAAACTATTTACTTAGAGTTTGATCGGCTTCTGCGAACGCCGGTACCCAACCATGCCAAACCTAAAGAAATTTCCACAGAACTTCGCCAGGATTTTGTAAGTTATCTTGTACCTTTTACTCCTATTAGTAGTAACTTAGCACTCTCACTTTTTCCAAAATCAGGTTCTGTAGTCACGTTAATTTCATTAGTCGTAGTGTTAAAGCTAAAGTTTTCAGGCTAATTTTCATGCTTCCAAAATTTCAATTTGTATCTTAAAGATATCAATAAGGCCTGTACTAAATTTTCTTGTAACGCTATGCGACCAACCATCAGAGCCATGTCTGTTAAGCTTAGCAACACCGAGCAAAATATCCAAAACTGTTTTACACAACTTTCTAACAATTGTACTAGCATTTTGGTTAATTCCATCCGGTTAAACGTTCATCAGTTTAACTGCAAATTATTCCAAATTCTAAAAGATCTCAAAGCGAAGAAATTTATTCAACAATTAACTCCCGAACTGTAACATTAGGCCCGACCTGCGGTCTTGTCCAATTTTGAAGTCTTGACTTAAATGTCTTTCCATGCCATATTGGGCTTCGGCAAAACAATAAGTGTATATTGTTTGACGACCAACATGGCCGCCGTGCGCTTTGTCTTCGGATCGCTTGGAATCGAGTGAAACCCATGCATGCAACTGTAGTGGTGCTTTTACAAAGTGTGCCTGTGGACTTCAGTATATGTATGTGACTGTGACTGTGACTGTGACTGTGACTGTGACTGTGTATGTTTATGTATTGTTTCGGTTTTTTTGTGCGTGTGGATGTGTGCGGTAGAACTGTAAATGAATTGACGTTGGACCCACGAAAGGCTGGCTGAATGGTAGTAGTTTGTGTGTGTTGAGTATTCTCATGGCGTCACAGTGTTGTACAGCTATTTTAACGAGTGACCAGCCTCTGAATATGGATTATCTTCCTATCTGTCCCTACCTCTTTACTAAGTTTATTTATGCCTCTGTAAAACGGTTTTAAGTGGACTACATATACTGTATATACTGGTATATAGGTCGATCCTTTGTATAAGTTAAACTCCACTTTTGGAGACAAAATGACACTTGTTAAAAACAGAGAATTTTCACTGTTTTTATCGATTACTGAGTTAAAAAGCTTTTTTCCATTAAAATGGAGGGGGCCGAGAATCGGCAGAAATTGAGCGTATTTTGTGTGTTTCCTGACAGATAATACACTGAGCGAAAGCTTTATTTTGTTGAAAGCAATTTACTGGTAAATATAACTTGTACATTGTTTGAGGCGTGGATCGCACTCCCTTTGCTCTGTAGCATGTGCCGAGACACACACCCCTCCCTTTGACGGGGCAGATGTTATAGGTGTAAATTCAAATATATTACAAATCTCCCTTCCCAATTGCGTATCGGTCTTACGTTTTGCTTCGTTTATAAATCGAAGTATATTTTTTGGCCAATTTTCACTTCTTAAGCTTTCGACTTATACACGAGTATATACGGCTAGTAATTTATTTTTTAATCTTATCAAGTTTTTGTTTAAAAAAACAGGTTTCTGAACATGATTGGCGCGTGACCTTCCTGCCGGCATTTCAAGCGTGCGTTGATGCAGGGACTTACAGTTTGATGTGCAGCTACAACAGGTTGAAACAATTGATTTCTTTCCAATATTCCGTGTTCTTATACAGAGTATCACTTACATGCAACTGTTTCTCTTCGCCTTAAAGTTGGACCATGTCAGCGTGACTCTATTTTCTTCAACAGCAGTTGTTTAGTTGATTAGAGCAGGTATGTTTGAAACCGATTTTCAGGTTTGCAATTCATTATAGTATTCATAATTACGAAGAAACACTTGCAATGCTGGAAAGTTGGTAAGAAGATTGCGATTGATTTTCTATTGAAGATATAAGCACGAGTAGGCATAAATAGTCTGCATGAATTTCTGCCCCTTCATATAATTTAGTGAACATAGATTTGGTGCATTCTCAGCAAATATTCATGTCATGTCATGTCATTGATTTAGAATCAACGGTGTACCAGCTTGTGCCAACAAGAAGTTACTGACTGATATTCTAAGGAATGAATGGGGTTTCAAAGGTTGGTAGATATTATTGACTCCTATGTCGTAGTGGTGAACCTGACGCGGTTTTGTATAATATTATAAAAGAAAGAGTATTTTTCTGAGAGCGGTTTTCTTTTGTTTTCAGGGTATGTGGTGAGCGATGAGGGCGCCATTGGTAAGCGTGCAGCCGATAAACCCCACAAATCACACACACACACACACACACACACACACACACACATACACAAACGGACAAATAAAGAAACAGTTCGACTGATGGACAGTCAAAAACACTGTCTAAGAAATTGAATTAAGAAATTTAAAGCCAGATTAAAAGAAAAATACATTTTGAACTATTGAAATCAGCAGTCACACAAAAACCATGCAGTAAAACTTTATCATAGATTCATTATTATTTTTTCATTGTTCTTGTATGTTTTGTATATTGACCTGTATTAATTTTTTCTCCTTCCGTTTAGTATTTTCCTTCATTTACCAATCCTTCGTATTCAATCGAATTAGATTATATAGCCTCAATGGTTATTCCGGTAAGAATTACCTATGTACTTCTCAACAAGAATTGTACATCGAGATTCAAAGATAAGGTGGACAAGCGTGTATTGTTGCAGATAAATAGGTAAACAAGCAGAAAAACAGACAGAATATCATCAGACAAAAGCGGGACAGTCAGACAGGTTGACAAACGTTGGGCAGGTACACTGTATATATACAAGAAAACCAAAAAGCACACAGACAACTGCAGAGACAGACATACGAGACACGTGGGTGGATGGATGGGTGGGTGGATTGATATATAGGATCAAAACGAGAAGAAAATATAGTAATTTCGGAGAAATGTGAAGAACTGTCTATCCGTCTGAAGTATAAAGACGAAGGGCTTACGACGAAGGGTTTACGCTCGAAACGTCAGATTTCTTCTAACCTTACGGCGCGGAAAATTGTTTTTGCTATCCCTCGGTTGATTTATTATACGTTTTACCTACCCGCCCATGCAATCTATAGTTTTTTTAAAAAAACTATTTACTTAGAGTTTGAAGTATAAAGAACTATTTTTCCATCCTAAAATTTATTTATCCTACTCTCAGAAATTATCTACTTCTTTATTCAGAACCTGTAGTTTGATGATTGTATGGTTTGTACACAGATCAAGAGCGTTGATCATTGTATATCTCCAACTGCAGAGTACATGATGTACTATCACAAGTACACCAATACAACCATAGAGACAGCAGCGGCTGCAGTGAATGCTGGCTGTAATTTGGAGTTAACTTCACCGAAAATCGCCAAGAGCGTTTACTCAGACATCGGAGAAGCAATACAGAAGGTAGGGGCTGTTTTCGCGAACTCATCATCATCACTTTAAATGTGTATAATTCCACGCGTGATGTAGATGAATGACTTGCTTGGGATTTTATTTGGTTTGTGGCGAGGTATGAACAAACACAATGTTAGGACAGACTGGCATGAAGATCGAACGTAAGTTCGCGCGAAATAGTGCGAGGAGACAGAAAAGAAAACGCACGCTGAAAAACGCGAGGTTAAAGGACGAAAAAGACAGTATAAGAGACTTGCCACGTGTTGCCTGAATCCACCAGCTATCAAGATGAGGTATGAAAGCAAACGGGAGTTTGGAAAGTAATAAAGCGACACAGAAAACACAGTTTGCTATGCAGTATTCGGATGTTTGTGTCATCAGTAATGTTCTTCATGTCTCCTATTGCCACTGAAAATGATTTTATCAGTCAACGGATGTTTTGTATCAAATGTGTTTCCCTATAGCAAAAAAACATACTAAAGGTACAAAAGAAGAAAATGGTGTGTCCCATTAATTAATCTATTTCACTATACCTTCGCAGAATATACATGCAACAAATTGTATAAGCGTTAAAACATGATGTTTTCATTCTATCCTACTTCAGTCCTACAAGCAACAGTATAATACGTATTTTGATGCGGGGGGGAGGGGGGGGGGGGACGAGAGGAGTGGACGGTTACCTGCATATGTAGGTAAGGTAGACAATAGGAAATACGTATTTTGAGAGTGTATAATTGTGCACCCACCTTGTTGTAGCAAGAGCTAGCGGCCCTAGCCTAATGTTATCCCTAAACCTAACCCTAACCCTAGCCCTAGCCTAATGTTAACCCTAAACCTAAGCCGTGAGTAACTTGCTAACCTTGTTTTCTCTTTAATCATTGGCCAAAGGTGCTCTGTATGTAGTTTGATAATACATTCATATTCAAGCCTTGAGTAAATAAGTATTTCAGATTTCATATTTTATAAGTAAATAATCGAGTTTCAGTCTGTTTTCCATGTCTACTTGTCCGATTACAGGGACTGATAGCGGAATCCACTGTGGATGAGTTGGTGAAACCTCTATTCTATACACGCATGCGCCTTGGCGAGTTTGACCCTCCTGAGATGAACCCTTACACCGAGTGAGTGCGACGTCTTCTTTTTTACCTTTTTTGCTTTATTTTGTCTCTTGGATAAATACGAAATTAATATAGTAACTGTAAGAAGGTGTGCCTCGGGCGGACAGTTGTTGGATCTTATGATCAGAGAAATTGTCAAACCTTTCAAACTCACCAATGATCCGGTAACAACTAGTTTTCGTAGTTGAATGAGTGAACTACCCCTCTCCCTCCCTTATCCATATGTCAAGTAAAGCCAATGAGATTTCTTTAATATAAGAAATAAAAAACGAGCTCTCGCGCTCTGTTAAGTTAAAATGCATGCGGGCATTTTTATGTTCTTCTGTAAGTTAACAGAATATGCAGACGAATAGTAGCCGTAGGTAATACTTGACCTGTTAGGTTTGGAGATATTTTAAAAAACCTCTGTCAGGAGATGTTGAACATGGTGGAGCCTTATCCCCCCTCCCCCCTCCCCCACAAAGAACGAGTCGTGTTCCTTTGAGTGAATCAAACGTTTTCATCTCTTTCCTTCTTAGGCTGGATTTGTCAGTGATACAAAGTAAAAAGCACCAGCTGCTTGCTCTGGAGTCTTCTGAGAAATCGTTCGTTCTTCTCAAGAACAAGGGAAACTTGCTGCCACTGAAGACAGTTCCAGAAAAAATTGCGGTAAGGGTACCTTCAGTAGCTGCCTAAAACCAGACAATTCAGGAGAGGCGGACAATCAATAAGTGAAGCAGGAAAGGAAAGAAGGACGTAAGGATATGAAAATGACCACCTTGAACTTTGAAGATTTATATATCTATACTTTATAGATAATACGGTGCAAAGCGAAGATTTCTAGCACTAAGTTAAAGAATAAACAAGGTTCATTTGAAATGTGCTCCTAAAAGTGTTATCGTGTATGGTAAGTTTCAAAGATACATCATCAAATGGAAAACAGAAGTAGAAGTAAAGACGAGACATAGTTAGAAATCACTGCATCGGAGTAGGAAAGCTTATGTTAAGTAAACATGGGCTGGTTTAACGAGCACGAAAAGGTTGGTCCAGTCAACTGGGAGACTACTGACATGGTAGTTGCGAGCATCTAGTAGGGATTTTGGAAATGTTTCACCTCAAAAACGCAATATACGGCATCTAAACTTTGACCAACGTCGTCCTGCATGTCGAGTGCAAAAAACTTTATATTTTGAAATAATTTCAGATACTTGTTCAGTGTATAGCACCTGTATACAAAGGAAAAATGAGAACGTGTGTGTCTTGGAACAAGAAAGAAAGAAAGACCAATGTGTATGGCTGGTGATGATGGTGTTGATAATGATGATGATAATTATGGCGATGGTGTTGATAATGATGATGATGACGGTGGTGATAATGATGATGATAATTATGACGATGGTGTTGATAATGATGATGATGACGGTGGTGATAATGATGATAATTATGACGATGGTGTTGATAATGATGATGATGACGGCGGTGATAATGATGATGATAATTATGGCGATGGTGTTGATAATGATGATAATTATGACGATGGTAGTGATAACGATGATGACGATGGTTTTGATAATGATGGTGTTGATGGTGGTGATGATTGATGGTGACAGTGATGATAATTATGGCGATGGTGTTGACAATGATGATGACGATGGTGTTGATGATTATGTTGATGGTGGTGATGATTGATGGTGATAATGATGGTGATAATGATGACGACGGTTGTGATGATGATGATGTTGGTGATAATGATTACGATGATGGTGATATTGATGATGATAATGATAAAGACAATTCTTTAATAATTGTTTTCAGGTTGTTGGGCCCTTCGCTAATACTACGAAAGACTTTTACGGAGACTATTCACCTGATCTGATGGTAAGAGGCGGCAGGTTTGCCTTTCTGTGTATTTTAAAAGCTTTTGAGGTTGATTAACACCATAAACGTACTAAATTGTCTGATTGTTTTATAGCCAGGCTATACTGTCACTCCATTGATGGGAATCAGTAGGTTTCTCTCAAACAAGACTCGAACTCCAGCCTTTGCGTCCGGCTGCTACAGCCCGCTGTGCTTGTAAGTCCAGTACGTGGTGATTACCTTTTTATCCAAGGGCAGTTTATCAGTTCAATTCAAAAATAGTTATTTCACTATGAGAATTAAGGGATCGATCACACGCATCCCAAATTCTCTGAGATTTATTTCGTACAGTTCAAGAGAATTCACCATACTAAAAAAGATGGCGGCTGTACATTTGACCACAATGCCTTGCGAACCTAACTCAGCGAATAGCTCAACGTGAAAGACCATTGTTTGGGAA
>JANSTR010059448.1:0-12922 GCA_025434805.1 Antipathozoanthus remengesaui | reverse complement strand
ACCCACGACCTCCGGAACAGATCACCGTTGCTCTACCAACTGAGCTACAAGGCCAGCTGGGAGCAGGTCGTGGGAAAATAATGATAAATATAATCGCTGAGCACCGTTTGATATTTTAACACTTTGTATTATATTTTTACACTTTTCTAATGAAATATTTTTGTATTCTAGAATATTTATTAATTTGCCAATATTAACTAACTTAAAATTTTATGAAATACAGTTGATATATTGAATTTGGTAATTCTTCATTTTGAATTACAATTCTAATTCTATCATTATCTTTTAATTTTCTATTAGTTTTAACTTTTTAATAAGTTCATGAAATATTTTATAAATATCTTTATCTTCTTCTAAAGGTTTTCAAATTTTTATTACGTATTCGTTTGTAAAAGAATTAAATTTTCTATTTTGAACATTGTGTGTGTTAATGATTTTGAAATTTCTTAGTGAAGTATTTTCTTTTTGAAATATATTATCATCAAAGTTAAAAAGATCAGTTATTGATGGCAAAATAGTGTTTCTATAATTAATAAATTGTTTAATCTCATTTATAGTAATATTATTTAATAATTCATTTATTAGTTTGTTTTTTGTTTCAGTGTTTATATTATTACTTGAGATAAAATTTTTATCCATGGTATTTGATCAATATATTACGAACAGCTATTGCACCCCATGGTTTATCCTCCCATGGTATTTGATCAATATATTCAACCATCTTTTATCATAATCCTGTTTATTCTTGCCCATATCATAATAAATATCACGATGTGCACTAATTTTATCTAGTTTGTTTTTGGTTTAACATACCATTCAAGTACTTCACCAGAATTTGGATCATATTTCAGTTGCTTATCAAGTGGGCTATAAGGACCCATATATTTCAGTATATCCTGGAGGGGTCCATCCACCTTTTGGTAAATTCCTAATTGCGTTATGAATATCAAACCCTTTGCCATCAATCTTATTTGCTAGATTTCTCAATGATTTTTAGCTGTATTAATAGCTTCATTTTTAATCTTTTTACTAATAGTTTTACTTATTGTGTGATTTGTCATACCATCAAGAGCCAAAGCTCCTAAAACTACAGGTAATGCTCCAATCGCTAAAGTCGATGGAATAATTGATCCACTTTCGTTACTATTAGCTGTAATATATTTGCTTTTTTTTACTTCCACATTCAACAAAAAAAACAGGTCTAGTTCGATTATTTTTTATCATAAAATAATTTTCTCGTCTTTAGTTTCTGTAAATTTCTTTTGTTTTAAACAATAAATAATAGTCATTTTATATATAATATCATTATACAATATTACTAGCAAATTCTCTTATGAATATTTCATTACAAATATCTGGTCGTTGGTGAAAATCAAGTAAAATATCAATTGGTTTTCTGCCTTTACATCGTTCAATAATAGAAATAACAACAATAATAACCCACACATTATACTTAAAATATCCTGAATTTGCGATGAATTATAATATATTGGTTTATTACTAATTTCCATATAATCAATGCATTCAATACTTGGTTTAATCCAAATTAATCGAAATATTCTATAATAACACTATTTTCATCATTATAAATAACAATCCAATGGCTTCCATCACCTTTAAAATAGTCTTGTAAATTAACTATACAAGATTCATCTTAATTAATTTTACCTTAATGCATATCCTTAGAAAAAGTACCACAATAATTATTAATATTAAACTTTTTGATAATATTATTATGCAATATCTATATTGGACAATGGTTTTAATGTTCAAGGGCCAGCAAGGGCCCCGAGAAAACCACCTTGCTTGCATAATAAGTCCTCTACCTGTTCAATAAACCACCAGCAAGGGCCCCGAGAAAACCACCTTGCTTGCATAATAAGTCCTCTACCTGTTCAATAAACCACCAGCACGGGCCCCGAGAAAACCACCTTGCTTGCATAATAAGTCCTCTACCTGTCCAATAAACCACCAGCAAGGGCCCGAGAAAACCACCTTGCTTGCTTAATTGGGTAATCGCTATGTTTACTAACATCAAAATGATGAATTGGATATAAATTTGCCCTATCTTCTGCAGATATTTGCCACCTGGTATCGGTATCTTGATATTTTTTGAAGCTTGTAGAAAATTCATATAAGCAGGACTATAATTCCTATTTGCTGGTGTGAAATTACAATCTATTTCTCTTTCAGGGAATTGAGTTGAATTAGCTCTTACATTTATACGTCTTAGATTTCCATTATTAAATATCATATTATTAATATTTTGAGCATTAGCTCCAGGGTGTCTCTCAGAGGATTGCAAAACAACAAATATATGTCTAGGTAGTTCACATCCTGATAAAATTGTTATTCTCCAAGTTGGTGAAGTTTGATTTGCTTCAAACATGGTTCGATATACTTTTACTTGTTCAAAACACAGATTTTTTTGTAAATCCTGAAACCAACAAAGCTTCCATTTGACTTTGAATTGCTAAATTAGGTGTAATTTTGGCATCCATAAACTAAGATGATTAATAACAAATTTACCAACATCACCAACTCCATTATGTTTCATAATATAATTATCAGCTATAGAGCTATCAAAAATTAATGTGTGTTTAACACCTCTAAAAACAGTTTGAATATCCCTACAAAACCAAAAATTTGAGGTAAAAATAGAGAGACTGTTTTATTACCAGTAGTAATTTGTTGACAAGCTGAAAAACCAAGATTTGCAACCTTATTTCTTGATGGATGGACGAACTAACCCTTGCTTCAGTGCCTTAGGAAAAACGCCACTTGCTAGCGAAGTCTTTATTATAGTAGAAATAGAGGCACTAAAAAGCTTAACATTCCGCTTGAGCAGGGCCACAGGGACTGGATCTAGAGCACACGGTTTTACAGGAGCTTTTATGATTAGATCTGAGACAAATGATTCCGACACCTGGTTAAACTCAAGAAATGTCGATTGACAGACGGAGGGCTGTTCATTGATCGAGAGGTCATTTGTACTATAATCACTTTGTTCAAGTTCTGAGCGAATCTTTTCGATTTTAGAGTGAAAATAGTTACTAAAAGTCTCTGCCAGAGCAGACAGAGACACATGTGAAGGCAAAGGCTGGAGGGCTTTGACGCGAAAAAGTCCATT
Organism: Antipathozoanthus remengesaui; assembly: GCA_025434805.1. Taxonomy (NCBI): domain Eukaryota; kingdom Metazoa; phylum Cnidaria; class Anthozoa; order Zoantharia; family Parazoanthidae; genus Antipathozoanthus; species Antipathozoanthus remengesaui. Next base: position 9,792 of record JANSTR010059448.1, on the reverse strand, counting down.
TATCATCTCGAAGACCTCAGAAATCGAAAACGGAGCATTTTGAAAACGCTTTTGAAACCGGAGTGATTTGAAAGCGCATCGCTGCGTTTCAGTGTGGGAACGCGAAAACGGAGGCTTTTGAAAACGCTCTACATCTTTTGTTGTCAGCCCAGTCCACCCGAGTAGAATCGAAACAATCATGGCAGGCGACAGTCAAAAGATTTCGCTAGTGTTTTTTTAAGGTCCTGTCCACACGTATACGATAATTTTGAATAAGCAACTTTTTCTTTCCGGATTCAAAAAAATCTCCGTCCACACGTAACGTACTCAAATCGAATTTGCCCGTCCACACGAATACATTCATTGCTTGCTAAGAGACTGGACACCACTTTCACGTCATCGTATTCAAAAATATCCGGATTCGCCGTCTACACAGTATCGGATTCGATGCGTATATATTTTATTCCACTCTGGAAAGCGTATTCAAAAAGTTCCGGAAAGCCGTATCCGGAAATAAAAGTTGCGGATTCAAAAAATCCGTATCCGTGTGGACGGAGCCTAAATCTCCAGTTTAATTGGGTGTTTGCAGCTTGGGGTTGGATGCTTTTGTGGTTTTACAATCATTTGTTACCTGAAGCAGTGATTCTGTTTCATCATCACTCCAAGCCCAAACAAGTTCAATATCTTTTTATTTCAGAGGCTTTGGTTTAGCCATGACTTCAGATTGGACTTGAACAAAATGGCGGTCGTTTTCACAAGAATTTTGTTGAAATTTTCGTCACTAGACGTCACGCGGCCTATAATAGTGAAGGTGTACTGCCTTGGTTGGAGAAACTAGTAACGAAAATCTGCTGCTCGCACTTGTTTTGCATCGTTTTCGAAACGATCCAGCATTGTAGTGTGGTCAGACGAAAACGATCGAAAACGATACGAAAACACTAGTTTGGGCGCGAAGCTCCCTTTTGCTTCGTTTTCGAGAAAGTGAAAACGGAGGGCTTTAATTTAAAACACATTAGTGCGGTCGGGGCTTTAGAGAGCCAAACTTTTTCACTTTATCAAACTTTTTCACTTTAGAGAGCAAAACGCTTTCTTTTTTCGCTTCTCGGAATCAATCTTTTTCACTTTTTTCTTGAACGGCAAAACCGAGCAAACTTTTGAGGTCACTACCCTAAATTGAACACATACATGGGCCCTTCGCCAGTAGGACTATGCAGCCACACTAAACTTGGCTAGCCTGCATAGCAGACAGTCCAAAGCTCCGAATTACTGTTTAACACAAAGAAAGCCGGACCGGGCTGCAATGCAGGTTAGAATGGACCTGGTCACGCTAAGATGCCAAAAATTGTCGTTCCTTAAAAAATTTCCTAAAAATGCCCCAAAGGTTTTTATTCTTCTGAACTATATTTTGAAATATTGTTTTTCTGTGTTGCGAGCCCAGAATCAACAAATCAGAAAGAGTTTTAGCTCTTTGGACTTTTTAGTATTTTAGCATTCTGAAATGGCGGAAGGAAAATTGAGATCGTGAGGCATATCTGTATCTGTCAGGAGCCGAGGAATAGGGGGCTGGGGCCTTATCTCCCTCCCCGCACACACTTTTTACAAAATTATAAGAAGTTGTACTTTCGGCGCATCCCCCACTTTAAGTCACTGGTCAACTTTTAAGCAACTTTTAGGGTTTTCAGCAACCTTTTGTACGGTGAGCAACAAGGAGCAACTTTGCCTTCCTTGGCAACTTTTGAGTCAACAAACAAAAACTGACCAAACCATCAAAAAGGTCTTTATCAAAAGGTTTTTATTAAAACTGGTCAATGTCGTACGTTCTCACAAATATATAATTTATAAAATAACACGTGCGCTTAAATCCAGTAGTTATTCGCTCCAACAATAGATCTTTAGGTATTTGCATGTTGCATAAATGCAAAATATGGTTTTCATTTAAGTTAATATTTATTGTTGCGTTTCAGAAGGACTTCGAACTTTATAGTTCCCCTCGGTGGTACTTTGTTACAATTTATATTTTCAAAAAGCAAAACTTTCTTTTATTAAGGGTACGTATGTTCGATTTGTCAACTGTGATTAATGGCATTCAAAGCAATCGCCTCAAAAATCGGTAAGGTGCTTTTGTACACTGTTTCACAAGAAATTTTTAAGTGCTTGTTGCAAGACGAACTGATCCTTAAACGCCATGGGCGAGGACTACTGCAGTTCATCAGTTCATCGACTGCTTGTTTGCCGTGTTTTGTGATTTGATGGATTTTTTCTTTAATATTTTATACTGTGTATTTTTCTTGTATCTGTGTAACGTTAACTTGAACTTGCTTCATACAACTCACATTTTGGTAAATAGTAAGAAATTGTTACGGAAGTATTAGAAATCGCTTAAAAACGTGTCGCAGTTGCCGAAGCGAGTTGTCAGTTGTCAGCTAGTCTCGAACAAAGGACTATCACCCCCCCCCCCCAAGAAAACCCTGTTTGTTTGTATGCTGGGAAGGTGTATAGTCCCTTGCAACTGAATATACAGAAATCCCCAGCTGCGTGCTTCGCATACACTGTAAAATATCAACACAAGTACAAAACTAATGTTCATTCATTGTTCGTCTTTTATCTGACATTATATAAAATGCTTACAGTGCACGCGTCTACAAATATCAAAATCTGCAACGGTTTAGCTGTATGTTCCAGTGAGGAAGAGATATAGAGCGCGCGTTCAAGTAGTGCTGTATATAGTTATAGGTACGAAATTGAAAGACCAGCTATCGTTAACCACATTCCAAGCCAATCAAATCGTTGATTAAATAGCGGTGACCCCTTTAGAATCAGGCCTTTCTGAATAAGCTTATTCTGCCACAATTCACACCCGTGTTAATTATATTGTTGGAAAGGCAAACAAGTTAAGTTATTTCGAGTGCAAAAATTTCTTGTTTGGACTGAAACATTAAGACAATTTAGGCATTGTGGTTCGAATTGCGGGCCTTTCGAGTCGCCGCTATAACGATATGCGCGTTATGCGTACGCTTTCCGATATTTCATTGTGAACATAACAAAACTAAAACCTTAAGTGTCCATCATCTTCATGGGGAAAATGAAAACAACCTGGAGTTGCCCAACAGTCCTGACAAGACAACTTCCAATTATATTAGCAGCACCATCTCATTACATATGATTAGCGTATCAGTTAACGTAGAATCTTAGCATATTTGCTACTGCCACAAATTTTAAATACTCAACTATCAATGTTCCTTGTATTACTTAATTTATGCTTTGTCAACGACTATGCTATTTTTTTAAATAAAACAAACTGTATTCTGATTTCTTGCAGAATGTCTGGAGGAAATCCTATAATAGACAGTATCTCTTGGTTCAATTCCCTATATTGATCTGGGTTTCATACACGAAGGATTTCAATATAACCCTCTATACTCTCTTACACTGCCGAATCTGTAGTACTGAAGATGTGCATCAAAGTTTAGTAAAAATGCTTGACATTTCTCGTGGTTTTGTTCTTCTGTAAAACTTTCAGAACAATTTGAACAGTGCGTTAACGAAGTGTGTGGTTACATTTCTCACAGTCAGTAGTATACCCCCACAACTATATATTAATTCACTTTTCTTCGGCACACAACTTTACAAAACTCCTACTCAAACGTCATAGCAAACTGTTGTCAGTTGTTGTTGGCTGGTGTGATATTTTCAGTTTCAAAATGCTTGTATTCTCAGTGTAATATCTGTTTCCATGTCAAGTCTACTGGGCCTCAATTTACCGCTTTTACAATCAATTACATCTTTATAAATACGAACTGGATGACCCCGTCTGTTTTACAGTTCTATATCATTATATTCACTACTAGTTGTTGTTGTAGACTTGCCACAAGTCGACCTTCCGACTTTCTCCTCGGTTTACCAGCATGCGAGCGCAGGTTTAGTCGTAACCGAACAACCTCGAAACATTTTTATGGACTTTGTGAAAGTTTTTGAATGTTAAAACTGGGTGTCTTGAATGCTCTACTCTAGAGTCAGTAGGTGTTGTAAAACCAGCTAACACTGACCAGCACCACAATGATGTATGAGTATGCCTGTGGCACTGCTATCTAAAGATGTATGAGTATGTCTGTGGTACAGCTAAGTGGTAAGAGTGTATCTAAAAACAGGTGCCAGGAAATATAAGAAATATTTCAGCACAATAAAACAAAAAGAGCTTTACAATTGGTAAGACTAGCAGAAACATTACAAAACAAAACCAAAGGTTCAAACAAACAGTACCACAGTCTTTAATGTGCAATTTTCGTGTTACAGACATGCTATTATTATCTATATTTGTTTCTTGTATTATCCACCCTGAAAATACTTGTAACGTTGGAATCAATTAGCAGCTGAATGACTGAACTGCAATATGGATTTTGCTCTAGTGGTTCAAAAGTGGTTCCTATAAAATCCGGTGAAGGTGTCATTATCACTTGCAATTTTTCTTTGAAATGCCAATACTGTAAACTGAAAGATTCATACTGTGTTTGAGTCTTAGCAATTATGTACATCAATGCTAAATTAATATTAAGTTCTCTTGTAAGTCTTAACCAAGCCTGAAACAAAGTTGAGTCAGCTGTTGATATCCCTCAGGCAGCTATAAGCACAAAGAAAATAGAAATTGTTAGTAAAAAGTCATCCTCAGTAGGGATTATTTATTTAGTGTATGATTATGACAGAATAGACCTTAATGACATAGCAGCCATGAAACATTTCAATTTGAGGCTCGGGTACCATATCTATTGTTTATGGCCAATATGGTTGCCACAAAAATAAGGTCCATGGCAAAAACAGAGTGCACAGTTACTGACAGTATCATTAATTATAAGACATAGATTTCAGGGGGTCAATCATGGTTTCTGGGAAACGACTCACTTGCTTCTCCGTCAAGTAATGATTAAACCCAGGGTCAGGGTTAGGTTTAGTTTAGGTTTAAGGGAGGGGTTGGTGGGTCACTTCTGATTTCAGTCACACATACCTGTACTGGAGTTCATATTAAATATAGGACATTCAAAGTACACATATACTTAAAAATTAAACTTACAAGCTGTGGCTACAAAATCAAAACTGGAACTACTGGAAAGAAAATGCTCTTATTCTTCGTTTAAAATGCACATTAAAAGAGCTGATAGAGTTTCACGAAACAGTGCTAAACACCAGAGCCCTGCGAGTTGCAGGATATATCTTTTAACACTGCAACTGGTTTAGCAATGAACATTGCAAAATATAGAATAGTGTTCAACTTTTGTGCAACCCATTGCTATTTTGCATTGTGTAGCGACTTATAGAGGGATGTTGCACGCATATTTTGTTCTGCAACTTGCTCCACAAATATGATATTGCATTGCCAGTTGTGAGAAAAATTGCCTCATGCAAAAGAACTTTAACTGAAGGCCTGACACTGTGTGGTAGACAGCTAATGTGTTAAATGTACCTTTTCTCAAACTCTATAGCAACAAAAGTTGTGACAAATCTGCTAGACACTCGAAAAACTGCAATTTATATGGCAATAATATGTTTAATATTAAACAGATAGTAATTCAGTATAGTATGCATACACTCTAAATCACATTTAAATTATAAATCACAAAGCCTCAACTTTAAATTGCTAGGCTGCTGGTGTGCATAGCTAGTGGTCTCGTTTTGGGGTATAAAAGTTGGAAATTGGTCCATTCACTCGATTTGGCACTGGGCTACTACTAAGTGGAATGTCTGAGGAAAGACTTAAAAGGGAGCAAGGGAAGGGGGAGGAAAGGATGAAAAACCTTCCCCCCCCCCCCCCTTTCCTTCATTTCTCCCCTTCCTTTGCTCTCTTCAGACACGCTCAAATCAAGGGATTTCAATTTTTCCTCAGGCTATTAGGCTACTGAATGCACCTTCAAGCTATATTTACATCATGATTGCGTGTATTAGGAGTCCTGCACATATTACATGGCTCATTCGCATGCCAATTGATGCTTTGGTCACACATACTGTAACCAAACTGCAATATTCAAGAGTATTGTGACCAGCCCTAACTGGTGCTATTTCATATGATAATCATCTAAAGCTTTATAACTGGTTTAAATTGCATGTACACTATGATGCAAATACATTGTTCAAGAACAACATTCACACACATTGTGTATAATCTGTGGTACCTGTCTACTTACTTGGGGTAATCCATTCTAGAGATGATGCTCTTCACTTTCGCCGTAAGTGTCGCATACTCTTTTGGACTTTGCTGAAGACAGCTATGAAGTTTTTCAATGAACTTATCAACGTTATCTACAGAAACTTTGTCCTCTTCTCCTGGGACTTCAATGTCAACAAAGTTTTGTACCAGTAGTTGCCGTAGTTTGCTTAGATGAGCAAGCAAGGCAGTGTTCTCTTTCTGCTGTTCCTCAGCTTCACTTTCCAGCTTTTCAATCCCTTTCTTCATATTTTCAATATGTTTGCTCAAGATCGCATTTTGTTCTTCAAATTCTGTTGTGACTTTTCTAAGTTTTCTGAGTTCATTCTCGTGAGCTGCAAAGAAAAGGGGTACAATTCTAAAGATATATACCACCAAAACATGATGTAATGCCCAGTGTTATCATCAACACATGCAAACAGAGTCCCTCAGTGCTTGTGATGGGGGTTTCTGAAGGGGACTGGGTCCAACCTCTTGAAACATAGTTTGCATGTTGTAGTGTGTGTGTGTTTAGTATGTGTATATGTGTGTGTGTGTGTGTGTGTGTGCATGAACTAAAAGGAACCAAGAGGGAGTGTTTTGGTTGCTTGGGCAATGAGAAATCCAACTGTTAAAAAGCTGTCTTTAACAATACATTTAATATACAGGATTGGTAGCAGCTAAAGGTGCTTCCGTCCAACACATAATTATTTTCTATCTACCGGTACTACATACAAATAGATTGTATAATTAATATACAGAAACCCTACCACTCCCAACCATTAAGAACTAGACAGATGCTTTCACTGCAATCTTTTAACAGTTCCTTTACAGTGTACACTTTTCTTTTTATGTGGTTCCCCAGTAAAAACACTCATGTACAATAAAATTATATAACATTTACAAATTGATGTACAGCTGATTATCAATATTCATATTTCCACCATTAAACCTCCCCCTCAAACATTGGGAAAATGAATACAATGTTCATTGCTGTTTCCATGTCTAAATTCAAAATTGTCTCTAATAGCCACTCTCCACTCTCAAATCCTAGTTTTACATGTATTCATTAACATAAAAAGGGATCTTTGGTTTCTGTGATACCTTTATTATAGTTCAAAAACTCTTCAGTGAAGATTGGAATATCTCCATCAGTTGGATATCCAGGATCGCCTGTCTCCTCCGTAGCCTTAGGCACATCTGAAGGTATCTCCTTGCTTACTCTCACTGGTTTGTCTGATTTTGCATTTGGATTCTTGTCCATTTGCCCTGTGACTACCATGAAGTGTTTACGCCCAGTCATGTGCTCTCTTTTGTTGTGAGGAGAGTTGAAGTGCATGTTACATGCCTTACAGTACAGGTCTTCCCTGAATCCCTAACAAATTCAACAGTCACATGTATCCATTTTAAAGTACTGTATCAATTAAAAGGATTTCAATTCAAAACAACAACATTCATACTTGTACAATATTCATTTTAAGTGGGCATCATCTCACCTCTGTGCCATTGATCCCTTCTAAAGCTGCTGAAAAATAAACAAACATGCTGCCATTTTACCTAGTCCTTTTAACATGACATAAGTCTGATTTCCTGTAATCATGGTTACAGTATCATTAAAGCAATTATAACAATAATAATAAAAATACTAATTTTGACAACAAATTTATTTCTATCACACATTTAAAGTAATTAAAGGAAACCATTCTGAAATAATGAAGCAACTATTTCACAAGTAAAATTTTCTCTTCTTTTGCTCAACAGAATGGGATATGAAGACTATTTTAATTTAATTTAATTACCCTGTACATTTAATACTACTTTCCACTCTCTTAGTGGAAAAATTAAATGGTTTTTAATTGATAATTTGTCACACATATTGTCAGAGAATTTTCAATATTTAGCTTGTTCAATGATGGTCCAAAGCCTGTGTTTAAATGGTAACTGACCTTTTTGCTTCATGGCTTTCTGTTTAGCAACAAATTTCTTGTATGATTCTGTCTGCTGATACAACTCTAGCTCCTTCATATAACGTTCTTTGTCTTTCTCTGCTTCCTCCAAAAACATCTACCATAACAGCATGACAAGAAACAGAAATTGTTGTATATATTTAAATAATTATATATACCAGACATCCTTGTTAGTAAAGTCATCAAGGAAGAGGTGAATGTCATTACAACATTTACACACATATATAGTAATTATATCTGACATGTATTGCTGATATTTCAGATCTTCACAATTCAAAGTTTGCTAGAATCCCTATCCCACCATTGCAAAAGCCATGGACCCAATTTTTTTTCATTATTTTATTCTTATTGTTTTCTTTAGAAATATTTCAGCGATATTGTACAACTACAATTCATTACAAATTATTCATCTGAAAACTGACCAAACTTTACCAATCTTTAAACAAATTGTAGTAAATTCATCACATTTGCTTGGATGTAACAACAACAATGAAATTGAATATAGAGATTTTCGTAATTGTAATCGGTATCAAAACACTGGAACCAAAATATCAAAATAAGAGTAGCAACATCTTCCACATCATAATACTTGTGATAAAAGGTGGCGAACATTTTTTTACTTGGACTTAATCGTCACCAAACAAACTTTCTGTGATTGCCAAACCAGTTAACCCACCTGCTTTTGTTGCTGTGGTAATTGACTCCACATGTTGCCCAGAATCTTTGTGATTTCATGGAATGGTAGCTCAGGGTGTTCATTTCTAACCTTCTCTCGATGTTCATTTAGAAATCTCACATATCCTGTTAGGGGGGCTTTGGGTGCATTCATATCTTTGCAGTGTTTCTTTCGCTTCTTGCCTTTACGAACAACTGGCTTCACTGTAGGCTCCTGTCAGACATCATAATAATGATAAAATCACCACTTGAGCCAGAAGGAATTAATTACTATAATTATTCCTATAACCAAACAAAACATTCTGCGTGGATAATGTAAGGAGGACAGTGTTTGTCATTTGGAAATGTTGGTGAGTGGAAAAACATTCATCTGAAATATTTAGGTGAGCTATTTTAATTTCCCCCTTACAAAATTGCTTTAGTTTGATAATAAGTATTAATAGCAATATATTCTGACAAGTGAATATGTATATATTCATACACTCAATACAACACTGCACAGTCAAAATGTGTCAACTATCCCGTATCAAAGCAAAGCAACAAATAATAAATAATTTGTAACATGAGCACCACCAATATAAAAAAGGGTTATCTTCAGAAAATCAACTTCTAAAATTTTTTATTATCATCCTGCCAACATCCCTGTATTTGTCACCACATCAACTATTTTGATCAATAAAGATTTGGAAAAGGTATTTATAATAAAGAAAAACGACAGAAATACACGATGTTTCGAGGTCATACTGACCTCATTATCAAGTAACTGTTATAACTTATATTCATTCAAAATTGGAAACGCACCCTTCAAAATGTTGGTTACCATAGCAACAAAACACCAAGGGTAATGTTGAAACCCACATAAAATATTTGCCTGGAAAATTTTAGCAAAAGTTGTGTAATTTGAGCTTTGAAATCTAAAGTTACGATGAAGAACCCTTTGGGGGTGAATTTCACCCCCACCCCTTACCCCCTTGCACTCGATAGGGGTAAACTGCGCGA
>JANSTR010059337.1:0-12923 GCA_025434805.1 Antipathozoanthus remengesaui | reverse complement strand
GGTTTTTAAATTAGTGTCAAAAACTGCTAAGAACTGCTACACCAAAAATAATTCAACGTTTAATGTTAATATAATGAAGTTCAGCGTTATGGACAATGGATTTACGAGTGGCTATTTTGAGAGTCAAAAAGGTGTAAGACATGCAAGGTGATCCCTTTTTATTTAATAGAGGGAGTAACCATTAAGGTTTGGCCGCTCAGCACTGGTAGATAAACAGATATAGTGGTTTATGGTTTAAAGTTACAGTGCTGTACAAATACCCACCAATCAAAATAAACAAGAAGTAAGGAAATATATGATCAAAAACAATTGCCTCCCTACGGTCCATACCCCCATGCACTCTTCTTACCCTAACAAGCTTGCAGCCCCTTAGCCGAAATGCTGCCAGCAGTGCAAGATTTGCTGATACCACTAATTCGGGATATGGACCTCCTGTGCTGAAATAGATTCAGTTTAGCGCGGGCTATCAGTTTTGCACGGAAAGATCTGCCAAGGCACTTTATATCTAGTTGCAGAGAGAACGTTCAGAATTGAGATCTAGTACCGAAAGTAAATGTAGATTTGCCGATGCCACATATTCAGAGTCTGGCCCCCCTGTGCTAAAATAGATTCTGACGGGATTTACCAGCGCAGTATCAGTTTTGTTTTGAACGGAAAGATCTGTGAAGGAACAATGTTGAATAAAAAAAACTGTGGAGGATTTAGTTATTCAAAGTAGACCTGTTCAATTACAATCAAGATTTGGAATCTTGAAGTAAATATTTACTTCTGGAGATACTTCTTTAACTGCCAGTGGATTCTAGATTGTGCGAGCAAGTGCTCTTTTTCATAATGCGTCATCAACATTTGTCTTTGATTCAAACAGCTCACGCGTTTTTTGTATTCTACAACTATAAACAAAGGATAACACTTTACTTTGGGCGATTTTTAAAAGCACGAATGGTGTTGCAATGGTTTTAGTTAGAGAATTTGTACATCCAATGTGCCCACGTATCGCCCAACGTGCTGTCATTATCTTACTGCTGGTTAAAACGTGGTTATATTTTAAAAAGCCGTTCAAAAACTTGACATTAGCAATTCGTATTAACACTGACAATAGCTTGTGCGGCATGGTCTTTTCAGGAATTAGTGTTCTTCTTAATAGCGTTTGTCTTTGAAAGAATAATTATCTCTCAATTATGCTTTGCATAGCAACAGAACGACGCGGCGGCGCTCGCTTCATGAATAGTAAGGCTTTGTTAGAATCAACAAAGAGTAGCTCTTGTATTAAAACAATGTTACTCGAGAGCATGAATTGACTAAATTCCGTTAAATGAACAGTGACTGCGGCGTGCGTGTTGGCTAAGATGTTGACAAAACATGCTCTAATCATATGAACGAAACCTAGGGGAACAAATGCAGTGAAACTTAGCCTAACGATCAAGAACTGCATCAATCTAACATCTGGCTCAGTAATTATAACAAGAAGTAGTATTTTAAAAAGGACAAAGAGGCAGAGATACATCGTCAGCATATCAATTTTTAAAAGAATATTCCGGCTTTTGTCAGTCGCACTGTCCTACCAACTGGTTAACGATAGTGAAAAGTTAAACCAACAATGCCAGCAGGTTTTTATGGAGGCACCGAGAATGCCAGTAATTCGAATGCCACCCTTGATGTCACCCTGGAGGCAGCGGAACTAGCAGAAATAGCACTACTTTGTTTGATGCTCGTGGCTGGATTTGTCGGGAACATTTTAGTGATCATAGTTATTAGCTGCAATCGAGAAATGCGGACACGTACGAATATATTTCTTCTCAACCTCGCCATTGCCGACGTTGGAGCATTAGTAGTCTGTGTGCCATCCTCCTTGGTCAATCTCTTCCATAAGGAGTGGAGATTTGGGGATACTCTGTGTCAAGTGCAAGGATTCACGAACCCCTTTTGGCTGTGTGCCTCAAGTTTTACGCTCGTCGCAATAAGCATGCACAAATATTTCTCAATCGTGAAGCCTGTCAAGCGAATAATCACCAATCGCAGAGCTATTTGCTTGATAGTCGTGTCGTGGAGCAGTGCTGTCTTGTGTGCCATTGGACCTCTAGTTGGCTGGAACAGAACAGAGTTTGATCATTCCTCTCGTATCTGCTGCCCAGCTATGCCAGACTCCATAGTCCATCGCCTTCATGTGGTGTTTATAGTATTTGTCGGATATGCTGTCCCTGTCGTTATAACGGGAGCGTTGTATCTGAGAGTGTTTCTTGCGGTCAAGGCGCACCGTGAGCGGATTCGCACAACTGCAATCATTGATGACTGTGGAATTTTAGGACAGAAACGAGTTCTAGTCACGCTTTGTATCATTCTTGCAGTGTTTATCTTGTGCTGGACTCCCTTCTTTGTTTACGGGGTTCTCCTAGTGACAGTCGATATCAGCAAGATTTCGCGTCATTTTTTGAGACTTGCATACATATGCGGTTTTCTGTCTAGTGTCTGTAATCCAATTATTTATTGTCTTAGAAACCCTCGTTTCAAACGAGGCTTTGGGGAGATTATCTCCTGCAAATGGCTGTGGAGCTCTTCGAAACGCGATCATCTGAACTCCAGCGGATACAGCACAACTGATCTGATGCCTCGAGAGCTCTCTCTTGACTACCTTGCCGAAAAAAGATGTTCTTTCTGGTATTTCAGTGGCCAGAAGTCATTGCTGAGCATTGAACCCGTCGAGCCCGAGCGGCGACTCAAACTGCGATGGATTGAAACCAACCTTTGACTGGATTATAATTTTTACTTCATACGCAGCAATGGAATTATAAAGACCAAACGATTAATTTTTTGCTTTAAAAATAATCTTTGCGGCGGTGGAACGCAAAAAATGTTTTATGAACAATATTAAACAACTTTCCGTGGCTTTTCGCGTGTGCGTTAGCAGCTTCTTCAATTATGCGGTGCACAATCGACAAACATGCATTGCATATTTGGTAGTAAAAGCTAAAAGATGCGGTAAAAAATCAAGTGTTATCAGTATATGACTCTCATTCTAACCAATAACGAAAACTCTATTGGCATCTGTGGTCTGAAACTCAGTCTTTTGCCTGTAAGAATCATTTCTGTTTACACTTCATGAAGATGTTGGTAAAAGTGCCAATTAGTTTTGCCCTTTCAACCTTTCCAGAAATGTTTGAAAACAAGTAAGTACAATAAATATTATTTATTAGAAAGTTTAGTGTGTGTAATATGAGTGGATACTTTTACCTTGGTCTGTCGCCTTCTCTCCCCCCTCCCACACTCAGCCTGTCATTCAGCATGCCACCCCCACTCCTCTTAGTCAGTTCATTTTCCCTAATTTCTCACTTTTCCTCTCCTCTTATTTCTCTTAGCCTGTCCCTCTGTCTCTTCATCATTTCTCTTTGCATAATTTCAGTGTTTTTCTTAAGGCTGGTACATGGGTACATTGTACCGCCTTTCTCCACTGATTGTACCTCCTTTCCCCAGCTGTAAATCGGACTGAACTTTAGTTTGGGATACGAAAAGCGTTATTGTTGTACCTCCATTCCCAGTCGGTGTACCTTCCATACTAAGCCTTAAGAAAACACTGGTGATCTCTTCCTTTTAAGCGTGACGTCTCCCCTTTCCATTGTCCTAAAACGTCACTCATCCAATGATGTCTCCTCCCCCTTGTCACTTCTCCCGTTACAATGTTATATCTTTTACCACCCTAGGTATCTTGTACAATGTCAGGCATTCAATCCCTGTGTGCTATATTAATGAACTGATCCAGGCTGTTGTCAAAGTCCTTTACCAAGCTCTTGATGTGGATTGTTCTCAGGTTTTGATTAAAATGATGCCTGAGCTAACAAAGGTTTGTAGCTTGAATGGTGATTTCCAATCATTTGCAGTTTGCGAGTCTGAGCGTACCAATGACAGATGTGTGGAGAGATAGAATAAAATAGAAAACCTATTCTATTTGCATTAACTAGAACTAATAGTTCACTAATTAAAAAAAATGTTCATATGTTTCCAAAAAAAAGGTTTTCAAGTTCGCTTAAATGAGTGTATCTGCATTTACTGAATTTGTGAATTGCTAGTGGCAGACTGTTGGAGACCCTTGATCCTGCGACGGCAAATGCACGATCGTCAAATGTCTTGCATTTAGTTTTTGAAACCACAAGAAAGTGTTGGTCTCGGAGACTTGATGTGTAGCAGCTCAGCTATGTAAGACAGAGAGCAGCCTTTCAGCACTTTTTAAACCAACAACGCGATCTTGAATCTGATCCGCGAGGCAACAAGAAGCCAGTGCAGTTGAAACAACGTTTGGGTGTGTGAGAATATAACTTTAATGCATTGTTTTTTTTAGTTGGAGGAGGTGCAAACATTGTTGAGTGCACAACAGCTGGCCCTTGAGATCCTCTCAAACATGTGCTGTCCTGATGGTAAGATTAGAACCTCAGTTTATAACAGACTACCTGTCTAGGATCTCTCATTCCTAATGGTAAGCTTAGAACCTCAGTTTCTAACAGACTACCTGCCTAGGATCTTTCATTCCTGCTAGTAAGATTAGAACCTCAGTTTATAACCGACTACCTGTCTAGGATCTCTCGTTCCTGATGGTAAGATTAGAACCTCAGTTTACAACAGACTACTTATCTAGGATCTCTCGTTTCTGATGGTAAGATTAGAACCTCAGTTTACAACAGACTACTTATCTAGGATCTCTCGTTCCTGATGGTAAGATTAGAACCTCAGTTTATAACAGACTACCTGTCTAGGATCTCTCGTTCCTGATAGTAAGATTAGAACCTCAGTTTATAGCAGACTACCTGTCTAGGATCTCTCATTCCTGATGGTAAGATTAGAACCTGTTTATAACAGACTACCTTTCTAGGACCTCTCGTTCCTGATGGTAAGATTAGAACCTCAGTTTGCAACAGACTACTTATTTAGGATCTCTCGTTCCTGATGGTAAGATTAGAACCTCAGTTTATAACAGACTACCTATCTAGGATCTCTCGTTCCTGCTGGTAAGATTAAACCTCAGTGTATAATAGACTACCTGTCTAGGATCTTTCGTTCCTAATGGTAAGATTAGAACCTCAGTTTACAACAGACTACTTATCTAGGATCTCTCGTGCCTGATAGTAAAATTAGAACCTCAGTTTATAACAGACTACCTATCTAGGATCTCTCATTCCTGATGGTAAGATTAGAACCTCAGTTTATAACAGACTATCTGACTAGGATCTCTCGTTCCTGATGGTAAGATTAGAACCTCAGTTTATAACAGACTACCTGTCTAGGATCTTTCATTCCTAATGGTAAGATTAAAACGCAGCTTATAACAGACCACACTGAAGCACCAATCTAGGGTCTCTCGTTCCAGTACACTCTCAGTGAAAAATGAAAAGATTTTGTTCAATTTAATTCACTTACATGTACAGTGAGACAATACTTATTATTGTCAAGCATTATCGTCACATTAGTTTCTGTGTTTAACACTGGAATTCAGATGCAAATGAGAGCTCGGAAGATGAGTGGGAAGATATAGGGAGCGATTCTTTGGACGATGAAGCTGAAGAAGATGTTACAGAAGATGTAGATATGGTATGCAGACAAGTTAATACATGTATATATGCAGAAATATTAATTCTGCAGAAGAAATAGAGGATATTACTGTTCAAAAGTATGAGTCCTGTTTCGCAGCCATGTGATAAGATGAAATTCTTGGTATAAATGCAACAGCAATATCCGAGAGCACAAACTTGGTCTGTCTGTAATCAATAACAAATGTTTTCAGAGCTGCAGATTTTAAAAGACGAGGAAGAGAAGGCTGTTGGCTTACTGGCGAAAATCGACAATAATATTTTGTTTGCAATCACTTGCAAAATTTCAGTTAAAACTCTTGTTTTAAACTGAATTTCTGTTCACTGGTTTGGTTCTACAGGCCTGTATGCATTGCACAAACAGTCGTTTTGTTCGTACATTGGTTATGCCAGTTCTGTTTTGCATAACTGATTGTTGTTCACTTGGAGAACCGATGATCATTAAACATCAGGGAACTACTGTATATTTACATTTCAAACTAAATACAGACCTCTTATTAGCCGAGTACAAGGTCCGTACGGTAAGTTATTGACTAAGTTTTTTTGCCTTACTTTTATGGCCCAAGTGCGAAGCGAGTGGTCCATGAAAATAGGAAAGGAAAAAAAAAACGTAACTTTCCTTATGAGGCTAATAAGATATTTATTATATGGCTTTGTTGAAAAACTAATGTAAATAAACTTGTGAATGGCGGTTGCTCGAGAGCTGGAGGCCATATGGCAACTTATGGACTTAAAATTGACCAATCACAGCACGCAAAATCAACCAGTCATATATTGAAATCCTGTAGCACAGCACATTGATCAGCTGTTTAATATTTCAAGTTTGATGTGAAGAAATGGGTTATGCAAAGAATTGCGCCTAACTTCATTTCAACTTATGCAACCTTTAATTTCTGCAGGCCTAGTTTATACTAATTTGCGATAACCGAGTTCAGTAATTGTTTTGTCTGGAAAGCAAGTCTTTACCCTTAACCATTGTCTTGTCAAATGTTGTTGGCGTTGACTGATACATTCAATGCCTGCGCATGAGCAGAACTCTATCTGCATCAAAAACGATATCACATGAGCAAACCATAATTATTACAGGTGACATATTGTTCACTGGGTGAATCAAAAACAGGGTCTTACTCGGGCAGATAAACCAAGATTCACTCGAGTTTGGCGCC
The DNA here is from genome assembly GCA_025434805.1 of Antipathozoanthus remengesaui. Lineage (NCBI taxonomy): Eukaryota > Metazoa > Cnidaria > Anthozoa > Zoantharia > Parazoanthidae > Antipathozoanthus > Antipathozoanthus remengesaui. The sequence continues at coordinate 6,184 of JANSTR010059337.1, read as the reverse complement.
ATGTTGGACGAGTGTCAAGGGGAGCCAAGGGAGAGGAGATACGAAATCTCTCCCCAGTCTTACCTCTTGTGCACGTCCAATATGGCGCCAAATCGAGTTTCGGTCTTTTCCGCCGTCTCTAGAACGAGACCGCCAGCTATGCAGCCTAAAAACAGGGAACGTTGTGAGTGAATTCGTATTGTTGTGTCCACTTCGATACAGCCAGTATTTTCTGTCAGGTGGTGTCTGTTAGACTACTGAGGCGTACTGTGTGTTACTGTAGTTGGGCTATTTTGTTCCAGATAAGAGCTGTTTCTCTTGTTTATATTGGAATCTCAGGATTACCGTATTGTCTTCCAATTTCGAATTACCATGTTTTTATTCCAGAGTGCTGAAAAACTATCTGGAGAAATAGTGACTGCGATACTAACCCTGGGCCTTCCAAACAAGGTACTTTACTTTAGCATTAAACTTTAGTTTTCATATATACATACATACCTTGACTGGAAAATTATTCAAAATTTAGAGCCAGGAATGCTTACAGTGTAGTTTTAATATGATAAGATTCGAATGAATTGTTTAACTATATTGATGACAACCTCCCAAGATATTATTGTGCTATCAAGGCCTCCATACACTTAGTCAACATGAAAGACGAGTGTCTATTGAGCATTCACAGCTTCCTGTTAAATACTTGACAAAACAAATCTTGCCAAACAGTGTTTACATCGGTTTCATTTCTTGCCTCTTCTGATTGAGTATAATTGCTGAATTTTAAAAATCCACAAATTCCGTAAAAACCAGTTAGACGCCTGTTTAACAGACGTTAGACCTTCGTCGAAGCATCTGAAACATTTTGTCAACCCTTGGTTGATTTTACTATATGTTTTACCTGCCCGCCGACACAGTCCACTTAATGGAAAGGCCCCATCTATCTGGTTGAACTATTACATGTTAAATCTTCCAATCGCTATGTGCTGCGAATCGGACAACCAGCTTCGTTTAGATGTTCCTTGAGAAAAACATAGCATAGCAAAAATATTGAACAGTTTAACTGTACGAACAAGCAAAACCATGGACTGTTTTAAGCCTAAATTAAAAACGTACATTATTTTAAGTTACAGTAGCTTGTAACATTTGAAAGAACTATTTAAGTATTATTACATTTTAAATGAGATACAATTTTAAATTTTATTAGTATTGGTCTAACTACTTTCATTTTATTGTAAAGCGCTTTAGAATAGTTTACATAATCATAGCGCTATATAAATTTTTGAATTATTTTATTATTGTTATATTATATTATTATTATTTTTAGAAACTATTTACTAACAGCTTGGTGCATACCGCGCATTTCCTTGGTGTACTATTTTTTAATTCTGATTTTTTGCAGGTTTTAGGCAAGACGGCGTTTACAGATAATAGTATTTATGAAGCTTTGGAAGGGAAGCAAGAAGATGGCAAGAAAACAATGAAATGGTAAGACTTGAAACAACAATAGAAAGAATAAGACTAACGATTTCAATATTTCTGAGAAATTTCTGCAATCTGATTGGTCGAGAGCGGTAGTATTTCATTGTAATTTTGAAATACCCATATGTGAAAATTATAATTTCCTGCCATTAAGTTTAGCGGCATGCGCTCGCCATCTACTCTCCCGTCATTAAGTGATGTGCTGTCACCAGCTAGTTTCCTGCCATTAAGTGAAGTGCGATGGCCAGCTAGGTTCCCGTCATTAAATGATGTGCTCTCACGAGCTCACTTCCCGTGACAGTCTCAAAATAACAAATGCTGTTGCAGAAATTTCTCAGGTATTAGTATAAACAAATAATGACCAACCACTCGTGATATTTCAAAGTTGTTTCAAATTTAGACCAACTTTGAAATATCACTCATGGTATTTATGCCAGATACCACCTAGAAACCATGATATTACCTATATACATAGCTCTTTCAAGAAAGGTCGACTTGCAAAAGAGCAATACCTTGACTGCAAGCATAGTGGGAATTCTAATTTTACTACTTGCTTGAGCTAAATTTGACTCCATATGCTCAAATTCCTCACGTCGTGACGGTGTGAAATACAAGGTTCATGCTTGGTATTTCCCTTTCTATATAAACTTCACTCTGAAAAATCAAACTAGATTAAATTTCGTTGATGAAAGCATCACGTGTGTTTCTAATATTATAATATAGATTTGATATAACACTCATTCAGATTGGTCCAAAAGCGTGCTCCCTCACAGTATAAAGCATAGTTACCATGACAACTATTACTTTTTTTATCGATTTCCTGGGAAAAGCAAAATGGCGGCGTCCCAGTGCGACATGCCCGACTTTTTCTTTACAATTCAACCTGAGAAAACGAAGAATACTTTGAATGCACTATTCCCATTGCTGACTCAGTCTCCAACTATAAAAATCCTGGAAAAATCTGAACCAAGATTTACCGAGCTCTCTGATTCAGAAGTAAACTGCATAAAAAGCCGATTGCGAGGCAAACATACAACTGCAAATAAGTTAAAAAGCAAAACACAAATCTACAAAATGAATATGGAGAAATTTGTCTATTTTATAATACAAATAGAACAGCTTTTCCAGTGTTTCGTACAGTAATAAAGCATTTAGGAAGTGATGAGAGCACTCAAGAAGTGAGGAGAAACGCTCACCTTCGGCTCTGGTTCCTTTTTTCCTACCCTTCTTTCGTGCTCTCGTGACTTCCTGCGTGCTTTATTATTAAAGCTGTTAAAGTATTAATTTTGATGCCGTTGCCGTACTATGTTTCTTGCTGAGCCACAAACTGTTGTTACTACTTGCTAGCCATACTAACGTGTTTTCTCTTCTTTAACAGTATAAGTATGGTTCAGATTAGGGCACTCATTTGTTTGAACAATATTGTGTCTTCCATTGACACTCCACAACTGGGAGGGGCTGACGCTTTGAGCCACCTCTGGAACACAATATTTCCTTTGGCTTTTGGAATGACAAGTAAGGAGATCGTGTTTGTATTTCTGTCGATAAATTCTGTCTTGTAATGTCTCAGTCAAAGCCAAGTTGTAATTTGTAACTTCTGTAATTAACCTTTTTCTCCAGTCAGTTTATCAGCGTGTATCTTCTCCTTACACCATTCATACAGAATATATTGTTTGGTTATGAGAATAAAGTAATTGATTATATGCAGCAAACTATCTAATAGTTAAGAACTGTAAAATTAAGAACTGTAAATTTTTCTCAACGTGTTCACAAAGGAAGCAATAGAGAACATTTTGGAGAATTTTCCAGTATACCATATGGCGTAGTTGGGGGCGGAAAGGGTAAAACAGCTTTCACAGCCATGCGCAGAAAGCAATAGTTCTGAATGGAAACTAGGCTATGGTTTTATTGGCGGATTATATGAGCTGTGCATATGGTGGACTGAGGGAAGAAGTGAAGGGTTCGGTAATTTTTCCGAATCAAGAGAGGCCATGTCAGACAGTTATTAAGAGTAGTTAGCTAAGCTTTAGAAGAAACACAGTGTGTTGCAGGATCATAGAAAGCAAACACTTTTTGAAAAAGTGGTGAAGGTAAAAATAAAGCAACTACATTTAACGAGGGTAACACGTGGAAGTAATATATCACTGATAAACCTGTGGCCTTTCGGTGCGTCCTGTACCCTTCCTCTACCAATGCTCTGTCTTACGGGTATCTTTAAAAAGCTCCAGCTACACGGATCAGAGGAAAGTCGAAACAGACGTTGGAGTCACCGAGAACCGAACTGGTGACCTCTAGCTCCGAAGGCCGCAAACTAACCAACTCAGCTACGCCTCAGTGTCCTGTGAAGTTATGAGAGGCCGTTAGAAGTGTAATTAAGTATATCCTCGGGGAAGAGTCCCCTAGAAAACGAGGCTTGCCTGAAAAAGGTGTAGTGGCCATCGATGATTCTTGCACTACTGTGTTGACAGCGGTTATCCATGCTTTCTTAGGGCAAGTAACTTATATTCTTTCTTCCCCTGAAGGTAAACGTGTCACCAACGCTGAGGAAGAATTCCTTGAGGCAGCGACTGGGGTTCTGAGGGCGGTGCTAGAGAAACTCACTGAGATTAATAAAACCGAGGTACTGTCTACTATATGAACTTCGGCTTTTCAGGCAGTTTATCAGCATACTTCTTCTCCTTACGTACGTTATCCACACATAGTATGGTGTCTGGTTATGAGAATAAAGCAACTGACCATACACAACAAGCTATCAAAGATTAGAAACATACTATTACCTGAGAAATTTCTGCAATCTGATTGGTCGAGAGTAGTGGTATTTCAGTGTAATTTTGAAATACCTACATGTGAAAATTACAGTTTCCCGCCATTAAGCTATGCGGCGCGTGCTCGCCATCTAGTTTCCCGTCATTAAGTGACGTGCTCTCGCCATCTAGTTTCCCGCCATTGAGTGACGTGCGCTCGCCATCTAGTTTCCTGCCATTAAGTGACGCGCGTTCGCCAGCTAGTTTCCCGCCATTAAGTGACGCGCGTTCGCCAGCTAGTTTCCGGCCATTAAGTGACGCGCGTTCGCCAGCTAGTTTCCCGCCATTAACTGACGCGCGTTCGCCAGTTAGTTTCCCGCCATTAAATGACGCGCTCTCGCCATCTAGTTTCCTGTCATTAAGTGACGTGCTCTTGCCATCTAGTTTCCCGCCATTAAGTGACGTGCACTCGCCATCTAGTTTCCCGCCATTAAGTGACGCGCGTTCGCCAGCTAGTTTCCCGCCATTGAGTGACGGGCGTTCGCCAGCTAGTTACCCGTCATTTAAGTGACGTGCGCTCGCCGTCTAGTCTCCCACCATTATATATTATGTGACATGCGTTCGCGATCTAGTTTCCCGCAATTAAACGACATGCGTTCCCCATCTAGTTTCCCGCCATTGAACGACGTGATCCTCGTGACAGTCTCAAAATAAACAGATGCTGTTGCAGAAATTTCTCAGGTATTAGTATAAACAAATTATAGTATGATATGTACGGGGAATTTGGCATATAACGGCGCGCGAAAATACGTAGACCAACTTTGAAATATTACTCGTGGTATTTATGCCAAATACCACTACAAACCACGCTATTACATATACAAATTTTCCGAGCTATTTACAAAGAATCTATGGAGACAGCGTAGAATAATTCAGTAATACGTCAACTGTGGCGTTTGGGACGGAAAGGGGTGAGCAAGAAGTCAACACAACTTTTAAGATTATAATTGTATGTCATAGTTCGTTTGTAAAAAGCTGTCTCTGATATAAGTACACACAGGGGTCCCGCGGGGCATTAAATGTCATTAAAAGTCATTATGAGTCTCTTAAGGTCTTAAATTTGAGAAGTCCTGGAACCTTGATACGTGTGCTGAAAGTAATAGAAGTGTTTAGTGAGTTTATTGTCTGACTCTTAACCCAATGTTCGTGAGTTCAAACTGTGTTGTGTCCTTGAGCAAGGCACTTCAGTAATCAAGTTGCCTCAGTTGACTCAGCTGTATAAATGAATACCAACTTCGCTAGCCAGCGGTGGATTAGTGTCGTGTAACCCAATAACCAAACACGATAAAACATAGATCCGCCGTAGTATATCAAACAGTTAAAATATCATTATGTATGGCTGGCTACAAATTTTAGTTATAGGGATAAGAAAGAAAAAACATTTTCGGTCTGCATGACCATCTTAAGGTTTGAAAACGGATTTTCGGGTTCCCGGTTTCTTTTTCCTTGTTTATCAAATTGATCTGTTTCTTATATATACTGTATTTTCGTAAAGGTATGCAAATCAGGTAAAAATGGGAAGCATTAGTTTTTTAAGCTGAACGAAGATGCTGTTCATTGTTAGTTTATCCCCAAAATTGAGTTTTTCACATTCTGTTTCTCAAGATGACGGTTAAAATGTGTCCAGTTGGTTGCATTCTAACGTGCGGTTATTGTATTCTGTAATTAGGCCCATTGTTTTGTGCCGTTCTCGTCGACGTTTGTGTCTTTGTGTTGTTCTCGTTGACTTTTGTCGCTCCCATCGACGTTTGCTTTTGTTCTCGTTGACGATTGTGTCGTTCTCGTTGGCATTTGTGTCGTTCTCGTTAACGTTTGTGTCCTTGTTGACTTTTGTGTCGTTCTCGTTGACGTTTGTGTCGTTCTCGTTGGCATTTGTGTCGTTCTCGTTAACGTTTGTGTCCTTGTTGACTTTTGTGTCGTTCTCGTTG
>JANSTR010059226.1:0-12924 GCA_025434805.1 Antipathozoanthus remengesaui | reverse complement strand
GGGGGAGGGGGGGGAGAGGTTCCAAATGACTCCCCCCTTGGGATAAGTTGTTATGAAAAATAGCTTGGTCGTCCGAGGGTTAACACTGTGTTAGTGCTAATCTGCTTTTGAACAACTGTCCCAGTAAATACAATTTGCTTTTGAAAGGAGAATGGAATTTTCTCAACATTTTCGGATCCAACGTGGAGTATTCAGGCTGACCATCTTCTCATTTACCAGCAATACGGCTCTGTATTTCAAATTTATTTTAAACTTTTCTTAATAGCGGCGCAGTAACCAGTGACAAACGTGTGAGTCTATTAACCCTATATCCTATTCAGACTGGGCTTTCTTGGTCGTCCTGGGACTGCGGACTCGATTTCTTCTAAACTATAGATGCTATGGATATGAAACTGACATTAATAATTTAGCATCACAAGGCAACTCACATGCAAATTTGATACGCAAGCTATGACGTCACACGACGTCACAAAATTCCATGGCCGCCATCTTGGTTTTTCGGTATTGTCAAATTGTTGCAAAAAGTTATTTTTTAAACCAAATTTGCTAACTAACTTCATTAATTAACTTTAGTAAGCGATTTCTTCAATATTGCAAAGGAAATTGTATTTGGTCAAAAATTTACGAAACAGTGTACGAAAAAGTGTTCGAGAATTCAGTTACCATGGCAACACCATAATTAGCAATAAAAATTGACTACACCAAATGTTCCCAGATAAATTTCAGGAAAAAAAGTCCCCGTACAGGAGTACTGTAGATGCAATTGTTTAGGTGTAATAAACGATCCAGTATATAAACATGCTTGTGCTGAGTGAATTGGATTTGTGAAGTAGTATGACTAATATTCAGCAAAGTGTGCAGAAATGTTGTGTGTTTATTATCATATTCCATTAATTTAACATTAGTTACTATTAGACTTCGCCAGGATCGAACTGCTTAATAAACCCTCCTCACTATCAAGCCCCCCTCCCTATTAACTTCCCTTCTCTAATGAACCCCTAGCTATTAGAACTGAAGCTGCCCTATGGTTTAGTAGAGGCCTGAAGGGTCCTTAAATTGTTTGTGTTGCACAATCGGAAAAGTAATCGAGCTTGTGCACTGTTAGTCTCCCTCGCAGCCATTCTTTCGGCTCGTACACATGTCAGGTTGGGTGGGTATTACTAGGACAGGGCTTGTTTTGAAGAACCAGTCGTGTTATAGTAAGCATTCATGTTTCCGCTATGGTTGCTAAGCAACATAGACAAACAAGCGATGTTTTCGTTTTCAGGCCCAGAGATTCCTAGTGGCGAAAGCGAAGCAAGCGGAACTGGCGCCTCGGATTCATAGCACACAAGGAAAGCCAAGATCAGTACTGAATTGTAACATCTATATCATATCATCTACATCCTATCATATCATCTATATCATATTATCCATATCATATCATCCATATCATATTATCCATATCATATTCCATATCATATCATATCATATCATATCATATCGTATCATATCATATATCATATCATCATATCATCATATCATATCATATCATATCATCCGTTTGGTTCAAACGATACGATACAGCCAGATTTCGTACGGAAATGCAGTTAATTGATCGATTTCATTTGTAGACGAGTTCTTTGCATTTTGGTCAAAAGACATAATAGAGTTATAATGGAAACTAGTGACTAATTTTGCTGTCCAGTGAGCAAAGAAAGCTTATTTACTCACGACCAGCAACCTTGCCGTGTATTGATTGGGATATTTGTAAAAATCATTAAGTTTAGAACTATTAAATAAATAATATAAATATATTCTTTTCAGTTGCAAGAATGCAGCACTTACATTTTCTTGGATGTTTCCTGGTGTTTAGTTACGTCTTCGTAACTAAGTTAATCAGTTATTCAAGTCTAAATCTTAACGCTCGCTGTTATATTATGTTATATTATGTTATATTGTGTTATAGGCACCAGCTAATATTCGGACCCGAATAAAATAATTGATTCATTGTGTCGAGAGGCTCAGAAATGGCGAATGTATTTGACATCTCTGCGATTTCTCTAAAAGCAGTTCATATCGAAGTTATCGTTTCTTTTTTTTTCGTTAGGAAATAACTTTCTTCGCCACAAATATAGAAAAAGGCCTCGAGAAATATTTGGTACTCACGAGTGATGACAGAAATGATTGCTGTATTGTTGATGTTCGTATCTTGACTTCTCAGATTATTTAGCTATTTGTCTTGGGTGTTGTTTCTCTCGTTATTTTTTTGATAGAATCGTTATTTTTATTATTTATTTTAAGGATTATTGACCGTTATTTCCATGTTGAAGATGGACTTGTCCCTGTGCTTGTTAAATTCGACATCAAATTCAATTATTTTCATTTCAACATTAACGTGGCACTTATCAGTCCAGTTGTCACTATTCCAATCACCTGTGGCAGAAGATATTGCAGAGATGTAAATTTTTTGTTATACCAGTTTCTATTTTCACTTTTCGCAAGTTGCATTGACTTTTCCTGTTATAAAGTAGTGATGAATATATTTATTTAATGTAAGTTGAAATCAAGATTTGAGACACAATCCCCAGTCGCTCCATAGTTAGCCCGGGTGTATGAATAACTTATGGTTGCTAAAGTTCAACTGTTACTTTGTGAATCCTGAGGCAATTATTTGATGAGCTTTATACAAATTATGATGTAAATAGAGAGAAACGGAGAAATATATAATTACTGAAACACTACATAGCAGTTCCCGAGTTATATTTTTGCGCATGTCAGTTTTTCAAAGTCAATAATTGCACGAACACAAAATTGCAATGTACCTTGCTGCGTGCCTAACGGTGTTCGAATATATTGTGTGCGTGAATATATGTACGTGCGCGTGAATGTATGTGCCCTTGAATGTTTCAGCGCCTGAATGTATGTGCGCGTGTACGTGAATTTGTGTCCGCGTGAATGTTTCTGCGTCTGAATGCAAGTGCGCGGGAATGCTTCTGCGTCTGAATATAAGTGCGCGTGTACATGAATGTATATGCGCGTGTATGTGAATTTGTGTCCGCGTGAATGTATGTGCGCGTGTGCGTGAATATAAGTGCGCGTAAATGTATTTGCTCCTGAAAGTATGTGCGCGCGTACGTGAATATATGTGCGCGTGTCCGTGAATTTGTGTGCGCTTCAATGTATTTGAACGTGAATGTATGTGCGCGTGTGTGTATAAATGCGCGCGCAAGTTAATTTAATTGGTTCCATTTTTCGTTTCTTAGATTTTCGAATACACAAGAGGAGTCCAGCTTGCTGGTCAGAACACAACTCAGTATTACAACTTCCGTGCAATATAGAAAATGAAAAGCAATCGTTTCGAGTAAATTTGGATTATTTCAGAAAATAAAAATTTTGTTTGGTGCCATGGTTTTTGATAGCTGTGGAATCATTTTCTTTCTTGTGATTGGCTCATAAGCCAGAAAGTCAGATTGTGATTGGCTCATGAAAGCCAGATTGTGATTGGCTCATAAGCCAGAAAGTCAGATTGTGATTGGTTGATAAACTAGAAAGTCAGATTGTGATTGGCTGATAAACTAGAAAGTCAGATTGTGATTGGCTCATGAGCCAAGCAGCCATTGGTTCATTAAAGTGTCAAACCCCTCCGGCAGCGAGGATAATATCCGCGCGGCTGATAGATTGTCTGCAAAATGAAGCATTTACTCGAGGGCAACTGAAATTCTGAGGACACTCCATCAACCAAGGACATCCTTCGACATACCAAGCAACCCGGAAAGGGTTTTATTTGCTTTGCAAGAGAATCTGCTGCTTGTTTTGTTCGATAACTGAATCGGAAGATGGATATCATGATGGTTTCGATGCCTGGAAAGGTTAGAACATACAGGATAATTTACATGGCCGCGCGGAGATGTCTTTTTGGGGGCTTCATTCAAGCATGAGCATCTTCATCCGAAAAATATGGGGTATTTCTAAAGTAACTTGAAATATTTTTATTTTTTTCTAGCTTTCGAAGTGTACTGCGAACTGCCTTTTAGCAAAACCCCTGGAGCAGGGGTGGCGATCAGAAAAGCGTTACACTTAGAAGTACTCTCAAATCGTATTTAACGACTAAAATCGACGTGTAAATCCCACAACAGTTTGATTTTAGTAATCAATCGTTATTCGTCTATTACCAAAGATTAATCGAACAATACGTTACGAAAATCGAAAATTCAGAAACAGTCGAATACATTTTTTATAAAAACTGAATGTTGCGCCCTCTCACAGTGAAAGAAATACGTTTTACGAAAAACACAGTTTCTGTTGAGCGAGCATTTGTCAAGGGGTCGTTCATTAATGTTGTTACACATGCGCACCTGTTTACGTTTTATTTTACGACGCGAAAACATTTATACGAGGACGTTGACGCAGAAAAAATCTGGAACAGCTGAAAACCTTGTTCTAAACTAGGACACGGACACTTATTCTGTACTATATGTGTACTATGTTGGCATCTTACTCAAGTCGAGTCTTAGATCATTTCTATTGTATTGTTAAACCAATTCAGTTTCCTGTTATGACGATATATTCTCAGTATAAAACATTTTTAAAGATGTGCAAATGATTTGTTGTCATTTTCACTTTCAGTTTTGACAGCCACGTTTAAAATTTATTTTTATGAATGTCGGACCCGGAAACGAATTTAAAGATAAAATACTCTTTTGTAACCATCTCGCACCTTATTGGTTAATTCGATCTCATTTGTAATTTATTTGTGGTATTCGTGTATTTTTCAAATTCTATTTTGTGTGTCCATTGTTAGGTACTTGACAATTATCTAGATCATTCACAACACGAGATCAGTAGCAACATACAGCAGTCCCATTCATCCTTCCGCCTACACCATTTGTATTGCACCCTCGTTCATTTAACAGCTTCACGTTGTGTTCCCAGCGTCCCTTGCAAGCCCAGTGGTAGGGAGTGGCACCTTCGCCATCAACCACATCCAGTGCTACCCCATATTCCATCAAAACTCTTAGTGCATCTGGGTGTTCGCACACAGCAGCCAGATGAAGAGCCGTGACGAACGAGAATCGGGTATGTTGGGGTACATCGCTGGTCGTAGTTCTCACGTCAGCACCGTGCGACAGTAGACACTTTAACCCGTCCACCCAGCCGTCGCGTGCCGCAAGGTGAAGGGGTGTCATCCCACAGTTATCTTGAATGTTAACATCAGCCCCACTGTCAATCAATAGCTTCACCACTTGGAGTTGTTGTCTTTCCGTGGCAATGTGAAGTGGACTCAATTTTCTGAACAGAAGCTTACACCAGGACATCTGAAAGCTGCACTCAAACAATCTTATCATCGCTTGTAGTAGCAAAGCTGGTGAAAACTCCTGTTCAATCCCATCATGCACTACGCCTTCGGTAAACTCGACATTCCTGGCATCTCTTGCCAGGTCAAACTCTACATGTATACCAATCGAGTCGTTTGGCTTATCCGCATTTATATGACTAGGCTTTACCTCTATATTTACACCACACGGGTATTCATCCTGTGGACACAGAATAAATCTCCTGCCTTTGTATGGGATCCGAACAGGAAACGCTGGTTTGCAGTTTAAGTTGAACGAGAGTAAGTTAACATCCGCTCCTATCTCTACCAGCCGAGTGACATGGCGTAGACTTCCCTTCCTGGCGGCCGCGTGAATGACAGGTTCCAGTCGATTAACGTTCAAAATCTTGTTTATTATTTTCTGAACCTTTGCCAGTTCATCGTCTTTCAATCGTTTTATCAGTTCCATTGTTGTTTTTCCAGCAAGTTGCGATTTGTGTTTTACGATGGTCGGAACCGCAAGTGCTATGGCTGTGTCGAGCTCACTGGGACTAAGTACTAGAATAGTTCTGATTGTGTTTGCGTCGTTTTCAATGCAGGCAGCATGGAGGACGCTTAGCCCGCAGAGCGTCTTGTCAGGGATAATGACAGCTTCAAATGCGAGTGATTTTAGTTCCATAGGTCTACAAGAAGAAAATGAGGGATCGAGTTTTAGCAACATGTTCAGGAACCGCTGAAATCTACCTCGAGCTGGTCGTCAATCAAATACGTGTTTGCAGTTCAAACCCTAAACCTCTCAGCCTTTGCTAAATTCTCCTAAATTGTCTCCATAGATTCCTTGTAAACACGCGGTACTTTAGTCAGCGGTAGCCAACAAACCTGCGAGAATTGCGACGAAACTGCGAGAAAGCGGTCCGTGTACGGTCCGTGGTCCGTGTACCGAACCACATTTCGATATTTGTTTTCCTAAAAAGATTTTAAACAAACAAAATTGACACAAAATTCGTTTACTTTAACTTAGTTTCGAAATTGAAAAATGAAAATTGAACAAAATTTCAATTTTCAATTTTTGTTTTTGAGATTGAAAAATGAAAATTAAACTAAACTGACAAATTTTATTTTTCGAGTTACACTCATGCGGAGAGAGGTTTCAACAATAAAAATTGAGCTTTGTTTTTCGGGGTGGGTTGAGTTTTGTGCCAGGGTAGATAGCAGAGTAGCAAAGTTTATTAGTGACGGTAGAAGGCAAAAAGGGCGCCAAAACTGAACGAGAAGAGTGCACACATTTAAACATTCCAGCTGTACTTCAAGCGTCTTAGATCCTAAGATTGTCTGGATGTATTCGTTCTGAGTTGAGCCATGTTATCTTGTTGATATAGAAGTAAGAAGAATTTCTTTCCCGTGGTCAACTCGGACTTGATCCCAAAGACCATACTGGAGACAAAGGGGTCTATGACAAAGAGGAGAAATCATTCACTTATAGAAAAACATTTACACGAACCTTGATATGCGTTAGGCCGAGCATGCACCAAGGCGAAGCTGTCACAAGTTAGTGTAAAAGTGTACACAGTTGCATCCTCGAAAACCCAGAGCAGTCAGCTGAACAAAATAATATTCAGGTAGGGAAACGAGACCATAAGCGGTGAGGCCGAAGACTACTGAAGACCGAACATCGTTCCCTTTATTGACTTTTTTCTCGCCCTTAATTTTCTCCCGCCCGAATGAACGTCCCCCATATAGCTAGACTATGGGTCAGCAGTACTGCCTTACTGCTGAAATGTATAAATGAGTGCTTTTGGGCGCCCTCTTTGCCTTCTGCCTTCATAAACAGTGTCTCACTATAGTTGTACCCTCACTAATAAACTTTGCTACTCTGATATCTACCCTGGCACAAAACCCAACCCACCCCCGAAAAACAAAGCTCAATTTTTATTGTTGAAATCTCTCTTCGCATGAATGTAAATCGAAGAATGAAATTTGGCATTTTGTTCAATTTTCATTTTTCAATTTCAAAAATAAATTAAAGTAAACGAATTTTGTGTCATTTTTTTTGTTTAAAATATTTTTAGGAAAACAAATATCGAAATGTGGTTCGGTACACGGACCGGCCACCGTACATGTCCAACTGAACTGAAATTGTAACAACTGACTGAAACGTTTGACTTTAACTAAAAGTTCTAGAAATTTTTCATATGAACTGACATGGTAGGAAGTGACAGAAAATTTCGAACTGAACTGAAATTGTTGTAACTAACTGAGCATTTTGGAATGAACTGAATTGTTGCGCAACTCGGCAGCTGAATAAAAATTGGGTCTAAACCGCCACTGTAACTGGCACCGAAAATCAAAATCTCGGACTAACTGAAATTGTAAGAAATTCTTTCTGACCGACCTCGAACTGTAACAGAAAATGTAATCTTTATACTGACTAAAACTTTGAAATAGACTGAATTTGTAAGAACTAAAGGGCAAAATGTGTTTAACTGATAATTTGTGATTGATGATTGATAATTTGACATAATCTAGTTTGATTTGAACTGATATCATAATGCAAAAAGGTGTAATAAAAACTGGGGAGAAAAATTTAACCGAAACCGAGCTCATACAGCAAAAGCTTGTAGTTATTTCTGAATATTTTTTGCTTATCTAATAAAAAAAATTAATAACTGAAAAATTTAATAATTTTGAAACAATCGGCAAGCCATAAAGACCATTCCTTCTTATTCTTGTTGGATCGCGATCGAATGTGAACGCGAAAAACTGTTACAGAGATTTCTCACTCGGTCTGCTGCAGTAACATTTACAGCCGATTTTGCGATGTTCTTCTGCTTTAATACAAATTTATCAATCGTAGGCCATTGCAAAAACGATAGAACATCGAATATATAAACATAAAAGGAATAAAATATTTAGTAAATAAACCCCCTCTACGCTTTTTGTATTGAGCATTATAATTCAACAATAATTTTCATACTGAAAGCGCGCAATACCATCGGTCAGAAACGATCACGTGATGCACGCTCGCAGGGCCACTATTTTTCGATACAGCAGGGCCAATATTTGTAACCGCTGACAAGCAATTAAAATTGTTTTATTTTCGTTTCTGACTCAGGCAAATGTTCACTTTTCGGACACTTTTTCAGCCTAGGGCCTGTATTACTCAGCGTAGAGGGGGTTTATTCACTAAATATTGTATGATTCATTAAACAATGGTGCCACAGAATTTTGAAAATCAAAGTTTACAACATACCAATTAACATTAAGTGATTTTCTTACAGTTTAGCATGAAAGGTACATCAACTGCCTGAACTGGGAAAGGAGGTACAACTACAACAGTAGCACTTTTCTTATCCCAAGCTAAAGTTCAGTCAGACTGCTTTACAGCTGGGGAAAGGAGACCTACAACCAGTAGGGAAAGGCGATAAAATTTACCCGTGTACTGGCCTTAAGAAAAACACTGATACTGTACAGAACTCGATGCATTACCGACATTATTTGTAATGTTTACTTCTCGCCGTTGAACATTCTCACCTCGGATCTGGGAATTCCCAGTTCGTACTCAATTCTTCTCTGAGCGGCTCGTCTCACGCCAATCTGCCCTCTTTCCTCCAGTTCGTTATCTTCATACAGTGGATGACTGCAACATGTGTTTGTGTAATGGTTAGGAAAGGTGATCTTGGTATCGGCTCTCTGTTGCATTAAGAGCTCCGCACGGTCGTTAAACAAGAACACACTGAAAGCCCGGTGAAGCATTCCAAATTCAACGATGTTCTCTTTCAAATGGCAGTCGCGTTTTGTCGCCCATCCTTTCACTGAATCATCCTCATCCACCAGGATACAACGTTCTTCAAGCAACTTCGCTTGGGTCGCATCGATCGACACCATTCTAGCGGCTAATAAACCGAAAGCACGACTAAATGACGGAAAAACGAAGCTAGTACTTACAAACATCTCAAATCTCACTTTGACATTTCTGATCTCTTCGTGGGCAATAATTTAGTACTTCATGGATGATCCACATATAATATCCCATGTGATCTCATACCCAGGCTCTCGCCATGTCATTTTCTTATGGCCTGGTGGCTTAGCTATCAACATGGCGGAAGGCACAGTCCTGGATGACAAGGTTTTTCCACCGCTTAATTTGCTATTGAAGGTGAGCTTATTATTTCTTTAAGCGCGTTATAAAATGATAATTAGAATTTTTAACATTATGCAAAACATTTCGTATAAAGAGATCTATTTTTGGTAGACTTTGAAGTATGAATAAATGCCATAAATTATATGATATTACCGTAAAAGCTCTATTTCGCCCCCCCCCCCAAAAAAAAAAAACTTAATAAAAGCAACAAGGACCTTATAACCTTAGTAACAATATATTTTGAACTGGATTATACAAGAATAACTAGACAACTACAAGTCAACTCACAAACTAGTAAAGAAAGCACTCACCATAAGTGCGGAAGGTGTGAAGGAGCCCAACAGGGTTACTACAGAGTCTTATTTTTTATTTGCATATTGTCTCATATCCTTGAGGTCTTAAATCTTACTCAAAGAGGTTCATCGGTTCCCATGGTCAAGGCTTGGAGATTGTATTAAAGAATTTTGATGAAAACAGCAATTGTTAAAAGTGAATCATGCCCCATGCGATGTTAGTTTTCCTTGTTGTGCTAAAACTGTTGTTGCATGTTAGAACAGAAGTTAACAGTTGCATACAATGGCCTGTATTATAACTTTTGAATAAAAATTGAAGAAAGATCAGGTCTTAATTTTTTTCAAAGTTTGTTCTTAAAGAGGTCTTTAATTTTGTGCATTATTAAGCTGCAGGAAACCTGCTGAAACTGATAGAGTGATACATGACAGGCAGCATACTCTGCCTTTAGTCAAAACATTTGACAAGAAGTGAACCAGAAGTTGTCAGCTTAATACATCAGCTAATGAAAAATTTTAAAATATTACATTTTAGCAAGTATTTCTAAGAAAATGTAAAGTCTGGAAAATTGATGAAATATAAGCCAAACCTGCCCAGCTTTAGCATCTATCAAACTGGCGACAGAGAACAATGATAAAAAGCTCATCAGAAGTTGACAAGAAAATAATGTTTGTTTACATTTCCAAAAATAGGTCCAATGCAGCTTTTTAACATGCCAGGACACTGGTGAGAAACTGGGATTTTCCTATTTGGCCTAAAAAGGTTTTAGCTATATTTAGGGTAATCATGTGACTAGGATTGCTTGAAAGTAAAGTGAGCCATGACTGATTTTTGGAAGTGCAAGATTTCATAAAATAAGTGTGACACTTATATTGGCACTAACTGATAAAAATGTAGAACCAGAAAGCTGGTTATTCATTGGGCCTCACTACAGCACCAAGTCAGCTAATGATGCAGTGTGAGAGAGAGAACGCAGCCAGTTATCTTCTCCTGCTCTACCTTTTTACTGATGGAAGAAGAAACATCTGCACAGGGCACCCACTCAAGAGTACTACCACGACTGTTGCATTGTCCCGTGAACCTGCTAACAAGGCTGCCTCAACCAGCCTTTCACTTAGTGCCTTGGCCAACTCAACAGCTTTCTCCTCTCTAGTCAACTGTGTAGAGCTTTTCTGATGTGCAAGGTCCACGGCAGATGAACTGAGTTCAGTTTCACTTGTAGAGTGAAACACATTCAAAAGACTTAGATCTGATTCATCTGTAACCTTATATCCAGTTTGGTCTAGTATACCATTTTCAATTGTTGTACTAGAATGAAACGTTGTCTTCTTTTCATCCGATTTGTCATTTACTTTATTACATGTTTTGCTCTCTGCCTTTTCATCAGTATGCTGCACTTGTGCTGTCAAAGCATTTTCTTGGTCTGCACTCTCCTGACCTTTCTTTTCAGTCTTGTTATCGCAACTGGTGTCAGAACTACTTTCTTGTGTTTCCGTACTTATTTCACCATTCATTTGCATTCGGATCTTTCGAACAACAGCTTTCAGATCAATATCGGGGATAATTTCCTCCAGAAGTAGCACCATTTCTTCCTCGCTAAACACTTCCCATACTCCGTTTGAAGCAAGAAGCAGGAACTGATCTGAATCACTGAGTGATACACAGTTGACTGCAGGCTGGTTGATGACTGATGATTTGAGCCGAGGATCGCCATGGTTACCCAATCCCCTTGTGCTGGTGACAACACCATTGACGAGAATACTTTTGTCACTTTGGCAAACTTGCCCATTTGCTTTTCTGACCCTGTGTCGTTCCTTTCTATTTTTAGGGCTCTGATCGTGGGAGACTCGAACAATGGAACCATCACCACGACACAACACCGCACGAATATTACCAGCATTGGCCACATAAAGATTCTTTCCACGAAGAAGACAAGTAACTGCCGAACAACCACTCCATCGATTTCTTGAATGCTCATCCACTCCGAAAAGTAGCACTTCATCCATTTCAAAATAAGCTTCTTTGAAGGCAGAGACTATTTCCGTATTAACGTCACTGTGATTAATTTCTTCCTGGTAGATCTTCTCAACTTTCTTCTCCAAAATTTGGTGAAATTTTGAAGCACATTTCTCTGCTGCAACTGACCCCGAATAACCATCGAATATACCGAAATACCCACTCTGTGGATCGTTGCAGAAACAGTCTTTAAACGAATACCTATCTTCCATAGCAAGACGCCATCTTGAGTTCTGATCTTTGCAAACCCCAAATGCAAGCGCGCAGGTCAGTCGCTCAGATGTACCAACGATATCTGGCTGGAAAACCTCGTCGACTTGTCGTAGAGTCGTCTTCGTGCCTTCAATTTCTGCTTTAATAATTTCATAAGACAAGTTCATCTTGTGCAATGCTTTGATAGAAACAGGGTTGTCTGAATCTACTGTTTGGTTTAGTTTTTTCATCAGAGCTCGCCGTCGTTTGATTAACTGCTTGACACTTGATGGTTTGTTCTCAACAGTATATCGAAATGTCTTCAGAGCCACGTGCCATTCGCGATGTTCTCGCATTTTTCGAACACTGATTTCCTCTTCGCATTCCATGCAAAGAATGTTAATGTCCGGTCTAAACAACGGTCGTTTTTCTTCTTTTCTCTTGGAGATATTAACTGGTGGCAAACAAAATCGCGAATATAAACCTGAAGCGGGAACATTGTGAGCAGAAGCCACGGAATCAGAACGAGCGCTCTTCGTGGTTGAATCTGTGTTCGATCGATCGCGTGTGTCATCAGTCGCGGTTGGCAGAGAAAATTTCTCCATTTTCACAGTTGAAGCCACCGAAGAGCTCATAATATCAATATAACGTGATCTAAATATCACTTTTGATAAAACACACGCCAGACAACACTAAACAAACGAATTCCATTCTGGCGGCCATTGTTTCTTCCTGGAGTCCTTGGAGTGTTACCATAGCAACGACTTTGTGTACAGTTTACACAAAAGACGATCACTGTAAATTAAGGTTACTAATTAAGCAGACATTGGAGCGGAACGGTTTCACTGGATGTGATTTATTTGATAAACATAAGAAAACGAGACCTTTTCTATAGACCTATAAGTTTCAAAGGAAATTATAAACAGTTCCAACCTTTTAACAATAATCAATATATGGCCAGGCCGTACCAGGCATTATCCTTCCTGCC
>JANSTR010059115.1:0-12928 GCA_025434805.1 Antipathozoanthus remengesaui | reverse complement strand
CTTTGTTGCCTTGCTCGTAACGTTTCATTCAGTTAAAGATCTCTGCCGTAGCAGTAAGGATAAAAACAGCCATGCAACGAACGCTATTTGAACTTGGAACTGGGGTAAGAAAATTTTAAGAGCTCTGATTGACAAGTAATTACTGATAAGTAACATGTATACTTTTAAATTACGAGCTCAGTGTGAATAGATTTTTGCAAAGCAAACATCTCGTCCAAGGTTAAGAACAACTACTTTGGACCTACTTTCGATTCCAGTGTGAATTAAAAGGCCTAATTGGGAATTAGGGAAATTTACCGAAAATCACTAGATAATGCGTAAACAAAAGAATTATCGGAACCAATGATATTAAAGAATTTTTCTTCGGATCTTTTTGGGAGCCAGTAACAAGAGGTTGTTTTCTTATGTAATACTTTGAACAGCAGTAGCCACATGCATGCAACGCGCGCCTATTTTTCTCTTTGTGTCAATTTAATGACCAGTTGAATCAATATTATGATCGGTTGTCCCGGTAATTTAAGTGATCTATTGTGAGAGATACCTTCCAGAAATAGACCAAGCTGAGGTCAGCTTTGGAGTTAACAAGCTCGGGTTCCGATCCGAGAGGCGGAGCTTCGTTGGCGTCCTTTTGGAGGTCAGTTGCGTTGCGTAATCGGAACACAAGTGCGTCATAAGCTGGCCTACATATACCTTAGACCTCGTCAAATATTGGATCGGCACGTGACTGCAATACATACATACGATTCGTAGTTTATCATTGAGGTATAATAAAGGTGCGTTTATTAGGAAACATTCTTGACTATTAACATTTCACATCCCTTCCTTCTACCTTCCATAGAAGCACACAAAACTTTTTTTTATTGAAACACGCATAAAGGCTCGCTCTGGTCTTGACTCATACGTAATTCGGTTCAAAAACACGACAGTGTAACTCCTTCCTTAATTGTAGACAACTCTCTTAAGTCTTATTAAAGAACGCCTTCAGCGCTAAATTCGTGGGTCGAAGAGCTGACTATATTATAAGCAGTGCACTTAGTTAGAGTTTCAGAGTTCCTCTCTGTTTCGTGGTCTTTTTCTCTCGACTGATTTGACCTCCAGGCAGAGATGGTTCCTATAGCAAACATTATCTCATTATATTTATAGAGGCGCTGTTTCGCCGTCTAATTACACAATTGTTCCATACTGCGGTCAGCTGACGGATACCAAAATAAACCTGCTGAAAATCTCGAGTTATCTCGAGCACCTTGTTGCCTGTAGGATATTAATGTGAGGTGACTGTTCATTAATGCCTGATAATTCTATTTGTAATTGGTTTCTTTTTTGCCTTTAACCCAATAAACTGAAGGTATTAGTTTCGAAATCCGTACGTACCGAGCTATTTGTGATGGCTGACTGAACTCGGAGGATATCGTGACACGACGTCAGTTTCGTTATGACCAAACACCGAAAATGAAATAGAAACTTCGCCGCTGAGCGGCCGGTAATTTCCTCTCCGTTCTCATAAAACCTTAGCCGCTGTGTATAAAACAATAGCAAGCGGTACTTACCCTGTTATTGCCATACTGAGCAGTACTGGACTGTGCTATCCAGAGTTCTTGGAAATCAAGACGTGCTAAAGCAGCTGGTACTTAATCGAGTTTCTATTTTTTAGTTCGGAATACGTTTACAAGTCTTTGGCTTCATTGTTCTGATACAAGGTGAGAAATCTTCTCCTTTTCTTATCAGATCGACTGTTTAGTACATGCATGGCGTTGATCAGCGCGTCGCTTCATAAATTGTCGCTTTGTTCTCCAAAAGTCTGAATTTACAGCCATGCTGTTATGAAACAAGCACGCTGACTGGGTATACTCTCATTAAATCGAAAATGTTAAAATTACGTTTTCTCTCCCACACCAATCAACATATTATATCGATATCCATTCAACAAACCGTCTGTAGTTGGGTTCTAATACAAAGATAATTGTATGCTGGGAATGTTTGTGATATTCAGTCCAGCATAATTGGAATTATTACTGTTTTGAAATATAGAGAGGGATTCTTTTGCGGCAGCAAATGTTAGCATTTTTCCTTGCTTAACCGACTGCACAAAAACAAGCTATTGTCCCAACTCGGGTAGGGAGAAGACGTCTAGGTTTTAATCCCTGGTCACGACCAACAGTCGGTAGCTAAATGGGAAAGCCGCTCACGCATAATTCTCTGTTTTTCCGGATTTTATGAATTTCAGCCTACTGTAATAACACATGACGTCATGCAGTGTGACTCACCTTGAGTTAGTATTGACAACTACTTCAATTGATGGAAAAATCCAATAACATTTATCCCTCATGACATCCTTTATACTTCATATTCTAAATAACTGAAACATTTTTTATAATTATGTTATTCAAGGTAATTTCCCCAGAATGCGTCGAAATTCTAAAAAATTGCTGCAGACGCAAATCTTGTGATGAATCAGCACTTAATCAGACAAACCTGCACGACCGGTCACGGCTATTTCAAGAAGATTCTTGCTTCAGACTTTCGAACAAGAAATCATATAAAACAGTGCGAAGCACTCGGCAATATAGCTTATGACCGACAAGACTGAAAGGTGAAGAGACAGAGTTTAAGATTTTCTTCTTTAAGAAGAAATATTTTTTCAGCCAAACTTCCCGCTGTATTTTTGTTTTCAAAACACAATGAAGCTGAAATGGTTGCTGGTTCCCTCATGTTTGGGCTGTTGTCGGGACGAGGTAAGCCCTGATAGCAAAACTTTCGAACCGAACTGGTTTAACACTATCAAAATGTTATTCAATGGAGTTTAGCTTAGCTAATCACTCTAAGGGGTAAAGTGGTGGATAGACCCAAATGAAGCAATTGACAAAGATCTCTCTCATCGTGTGCTCACTCGGTGAGTCTGTTAGCAAACACCGCAAGCCGCTTTGTCGAGAGATCGCAGGCTAAAAAAGTGTTAAGGGGTTAATTTTAAGGTTTGACTACGCCCAATCTTTTAGGGGCTTAATTTAATGTTTCCGATGAGCGTCCAAAAATTTGGAAGTACCCCCCCCCCCCCCGGGAAACCACTGTGTTTGATGCTGCAAAAAGCTAACATTTAATTAAAAGCGTAGAGTTTCTGAAGTTGGAAGGGGCGAATGAACGGCATAAACCTTTACCGCCCTCAACTAACCTCAACTTCCCCAACTGTCCCCAACTGTCCCCAACTGTCCTCAACTTCCCCAACTGTCCCCAACTGGTCCCAGCTGTCTCCAACTGTCCCCAACTGTCCCCAACTGTTCCCAGCTGTCTCCAATTGCAATTGTCCTCAACAGATGACGCAGCATCAAGTGGAACAATTTTTTGAAAACAACTTTGGAAAGGAGTACCACCCGGTGTTATACGGCCAGCTTAAAACTATCGCCCCCCTGACACTGATAGTAAAGCAGAAGAAGCGATGGTATAACAGGAGGGCCAGCTTTGTGGCATTGGCGAGTCTTGCCAAGTACGTCGTGGAGGAAAACAGGCTTGCACACAAGAAACTGGCAGAGGAAAGGTTGATAAAGATCGAGAAGAAACTCGTGAAAGAAGAAGTAAAGCGACTTCAACAGAAGGTAAGTGAATCAAATAATCCCGCTAAATTGGGGCATGGGATGAAATTGTTTACTACGCATAGCCGGGGAACAAAAATTTTATTTACTAATACCTAGCAGGAAGAAATGAAACCGTCTTTGAATATCAATAAATCAGTTGACTGAATGTAAAATGAGTCGAGAAATCAGCACCATCTTGAAATCTGTAGGAACTCCAGTCTTTACCAGTTTGCAATATGTTTCCAATGTCAGGCTGACAGAGAGGAGTACAATCTGGAAGTGGATGACGTAATTGGGGTGAATTACGTCGTTGAAGACCTCCCAGGAGACGTAGTGTTGGGTCACGTGGATGAAGAGTATTTCGAGGACCCGGATTTGAGAGAGATTTTGAAGGAGTCGCCGTTGGACGGGGAGAAAATGAAGCCATTTGATGACGCAGAGAAGATCTACATCGTTACCAGGTTTGTGAACGAAGTCCACCTGCACGAACAGCTCCAGAAATCATGTCAGTTGTTTGTCACGTTTTAATAGCAGCGACCGATGACGTGTTCGAGTGCAGCAGCGAATATGGAACAAATTGAGACTAAAAACACATAGTAAATAGTTTCTTTAAAAACTATAGACTGCGTCGGCGGGTAGGTATAAAGTATAATAAAATAAACCGAGGGTTGATAAAATAATTTCCCGCGCAGAGTGGAAGAAAGCAAGCAAGCGGTAAATTGTTTTATCAACCCTTGATTGATTATATTATATGAAGAATATTAAATAAATAAGCTTTTCGTTAAAATAGTGAAACTTTATGTTTGACGTTGTTTCATACGATTTTTGCATATTTGAGAACGTCTAACGTACCTAAACTCAAAAAGTAACTTTGAATATCTTGTTAGGGTATGTGCACGTGCGATGCTTGTTAGGGTATGTGCACGTGCGATGCTTGGTAGGGTATGTGCACGTGCGATGCTTGGTGAATTTAGAGCCGTTCTTCCAAATCAACTAAGAGGAGTAACAATGCAAGCTCCCGGCTGAAGCCATAACCAATTAATTTTGTAATTAGCCAATCAACAACGTTTATGTCTGCCGACTGAGTGTAGTGTCCATGGTTCTTATCTATAATTCTACAACATTTCTTGTCTTACAAATTAGCGTTGTGTACAGCGATAAATTCAAGATCAAAGGCAAACCCAAACACAGTGACATGGTTGATTTTCACCTGAACGCTGGGAAATTAACCAAGTTATTGCTCCCGAAGGAGATTCCCGCCAATATATCAGCCAATCACAGCCATACGAGTTACCCCGCCCCACGGATCGAGCGAAAAGGACGCGGGCCGGTTCTCTTTGCCTATTCCAGGGTGCATTACAGTAAGAGCAACTGCAAGTTGTCTCTGAGTGACTTTGTGGGCAAAGACCTTTGCTCCCGGAGTGAAACGGATAGGAAGGACGACTTTGAAACAGTTGTGGACGAGGAACAAAGAGAACTAGAAGGTATGTGTTTGATACGCTCTTTGGGGTACTGAAATATGACCATCAGAGGGGAAGGTAGAGCATTTTGATACGCTCTTAGGGGTACTGAAATATGAACATCTGAGGGGGAGATAAAGCATTTTGATACGCTCTAGGGGGTACTGAAATATGACCATCAGAGGGGGAGGTAGAGGATTTTGATACGCTTTTGGGAGGGTACCGAACTATGACCATCAAAGGGGGAGGTAGAGCATTTTGATACACTCTAGGGGGTACTGAAATATGACCATCAGAGGGGAGGGTAGAGCATTTTGATACGCTCTAAGGGGTACTGAAATATGACCATTAGAGGGGAGGGTAGAGCATTTTGATACGCTCTAAGGGGTACTGAAATATGACCATCAAAGGGGAGGGCGGAGCATTTTGATACGTTCTAGAGGGTGCTGAAATATGACCATCATAGGAGAGGGCGGAGCATTTTGATACGCTTTTGGGGTGTACTGAAATATGACCATCAGAGGGACAGGTAGAGCATTTTGGTACGCTCTTGGGGGTACTGAATATGACCATCAGAGGGTAGGGTGGAGCATTTTGATACGCTCTTGGGGATACTGAAATATGACCATCAGAGGGGAGGGTAGAGCATTTTGAGAGGGGGAGGAGAGGGGTACTGAAATATGACCATCAGAGGGGAGGGTGGATCATTTTGAGAGGGGGAGGAGAGGGGTCCATTGCGTTAAGCGGATATCCTTGTTTAATTCACATAATGTCCTTGCACATTTCGCGGCCACTTTGGAATTTTTGACGGCCATAGACAAGTCGTACAACACAATTTTCTAAGTGTCATCCTAGTTAACTTTTTACAATAATGAAGAGCCAACTAGGAAGCTATAATTCAGTACCCAAATGTGGATGCAGAGCTTCCCTGAACGCATTCAAGATAAAGGGACTAAACACTTTTATCCGCCATATCGCCAAGTATGCAGCTAAAGGTTGTCTCGTGCATGTGCATGAATACCGAGAGCTCAGGAGGTTTGAGTTTTCAATTGTGGAGGAATATTACCTCAGAATTTATTATAAAACATAAACGAACTTGTTTATATGCTCAAAGTGAAGTTATCGTTTTGGCAACCCATAATTCATTGCGGTCTGCAGTAGACAACCTTCTAAAATAGTTGTCGACAATGAATTACGGAGTAAGGCGTCATAAATGTACCACAGAAACACACACGAACATATCTATGACGCGCGGACAGACAAACACGATCACAAATCGATTCAAGGACAACGCACAAGCACGAACAATCTCCTCGTCATCTTATCCTACCGATTAGTGTACGATGTCTGCATTGATTCCGTAGAGATGTTAGGTATCCAACATCTGGAGGAAAAGTTAGAGGATGCACAGAGTTTTATTTTAACAGCCGACATGGACAAGAGAAGGGAACTGTTAAAGACTTGTCTGGAATATGTGAGTAACATAAAATGTTCTAAACCCACCTGGGTTGTAGCGATTATTCCAGTGATCAAGGGCTTACACCAGGGTTGAAATATACGATATAGTTGACGGGGGTCAAGCTAGGGCTCAGTGAGTCACACCAGAGTCGTAAGTGTTACGCAGGATTGTAAAGATCACATCAAGGTTGAAGGGGTCAAGCTAGGGATGAAGGGGTCATACTATGGTTGAATGGGTCACCCAGAGTTGAAAGGGTCATACTAGGGTTGCACGGCTACACTTGTGTCACCCAGAGTTGAAGAGGTCATAGCATTGTTTAAAAGGACAAAGCAGTCGTGGCGGTTTGTTTATGTTTTGGTTTCATCAAAACATGAAAATAGCTTTCGTAGTACAAAGTTATGAATGAAATTTAATTCAAAGGCCATTTAAAATAACAAATAAACCATTTCTTTATTTGCTTTTGGAACCTGAATTTCCGCTCAAACTCCTTAACCGTGGAAATTTCTAACGGCGCGAAATTAAACGATTGCTGTGACTGTCCTGGGTCTGGGTCTGTCCTTTTCTAAAACAATAATATCATGGTTGAGCCAGTTATGAAAGGGTTACACCTGCATTGAAGGGATCTCACCAGAGTTGAAGGGGTCACACCAGGGTTGAAGAGATCACACCCAATTGAAGCGATTTTACCAGAGTTGAAAGGATCATACCAAAGTTGAAGGGGTCACACCTGAGTTAAAGTGATCACACCCAGTTGAAGCGATCACACCAGGGTTGACGGGATCACACCAGGGTTGAAGGGATCACACCAGAGTTGAAGGGATCACACCAGAGTAGAAGGGGTCACACCAGAGTTGAAGGGCTCACACCAGAATTGAAGGGCTCACACCAGAGTTGAAGGGGTCACACCAGAGTTGAATGGATCACACCCAGTTGAAGCAATCTTACCAGAGTTGAAAGGATCATATCAGAGTTGAAAGGATTATACCAGAGTTGAAGGGGTCACATTAAGGTTGAAGTGATACGCTAGAGTTAAAGTGAACTCAACAGGGTTAAATAGAACACATCAGAGTTAATGCGGTCACATCAGATTTGAAGGAATCACACCAGGGTTGAAAGGATCACACCAAAGTTGAAGAGGTCGCACCAGGGTTAAGAAGATCCCAACAGAGTTGAAGGGATCACACCAGAGCTAAAGGGGTCACATCAGAGTTGAAAGAATCACAGCAGGGTTGAAGGGGTCACATCTGAGTGAAAGGAATCACATCCAGTTGAAGCGATCACACCAGGGTTGAAGGGATCATACTAGAGTTGAAGGGATCACACCAGAGTTGAAGGATCACACCAGGATTGAAGGGGTCACACCAGCGTTGAAGGGATCATAATAGGATTGAAGTGGTCACATCAGGTTTGAAGGGGTCACACCAGGGTTAGAGAAGTCTGACCATAGTTGAAGCGATCACAGCAGGGTTCAAGGAGTCACACCAGGGTTGAAGGGATCAAGCCACGGTTGAAGGGGCACACCAAGGTTGAAGGAGTCATTTCAGGGTTGCGGGGTCACACGAGGATTCAAGGGTCAAACTAGGATTTAAGGAATCCTGCAAGGGTTGAAAGAGTCACAGTTTACAGTTTGTTTGACGCATAAATAAGCAATCGAGAGAAAGGAGCACCTCATGATTGGAGAACAGTACCGGTCTGAACAGGATGCTTTGTTTTGGATGACATATTCTCGCACAGAATTGTGATAAATGTCTTCTGTGGTCTAAGTTTTGAATGGAAATTCCAAAATAATATTTATAGTATATAATAATAATTGTATATTTGACATCATGTGGATTATTTGTGTCTCTAACTGCGGTTTTTTATAAACACCAACTAACAGAACAGTTACATTGGCTACATTTTATATTTAGAATGATATAATTTTCGCTTAAAGTTCGACAGCATAGTTTTTGAAACGGGAGCGATTAGTTTGCACGGAATCATAAACAACTATTAAACGTTTTTTTTTAGATATCACCGTTTCCTCAATACTTTAGGCAACTTGTACTCAGTTTCTCCAATCTCAACACTATTAGTTCGAGGCTGTGTTGGATGGAAGAGGACAGCTCATTGTACTAGAGAAAACACCAACTGCGGAGCAATCTGATTTGCTGAAAAAGTTTGGATTCAAAGTGGGAAGTAAAGTGTTCTTGAAGCCGGAGGCGGGGGAGAAGTTCGGCGCCGTTCGTCTGGAATACGGAAAAATCTTCAAGTATCTGGAAGGCAAGTAAATTTTAATTAAAAATAGTATCTGTTTGTTGTATATCAAATATAATATCATGCCAAATCATCCTTATGCCCAGGTCGATCACTTAAAAATTATTTCAAATGAGTTCTTTCCGAACAGTAACCCTAGAAAGGAAATGGACCGATATGGAGAAGGGCAAATCTTTGACCCCAGTGGGATTTGGTGTGGGCCCATCTCCTTTCTCGGGATACCGCTCAGTAGGAGCTAATTACTATATTTACAGAGCACTACATTATTCTGTTAGAGCTCAGCGTGGATAAAGCTTTAAGGCCGCAAAAAAGATCATGTTTTCTTTCATAAATCAATTCTTCTTGATTTGTCCAATCAAATCTACATGTGGCGCTCATGATCGCTCCCTCGTTTAAGAATAACACGTACGATAGTTTGGCATGGAGTGCACTCAACGTTTTGCAAGAGTTCTTTGAATTTCAGAGCAAATGATTTAACACCGTATTCAACTACGTATAGCGATTAGGATCCGATCAATTAGAAGCACGAGCTGTAGGATACAAGAGTTGGAATTCTTGACAATTGATAACTTCGGCAAATGCCTTAACATCGGAGACGTATATCGAAATTATCAGCATACCGTCAGAAAGGTTGTCTTGTAATGAGCGCATTCTGTCGTGCATTTCTCCTTTTGTTAAACACCATTATCAATATATAAGAACGATTATCAACATCGAAACGTCAATACTTTTCTGGAGTTAACTTTTGTAACAACGATTAATTTTAAAACCAAATTTCTTCTTTTGTGAGTGGTTATTCAGATATCCATACACCCGCGCAACGAAGCTGTACTCGCGTGTTGGTGGATGTATTAACGCTCAGGAGGAAAGAAGTGAGAAATGCTTCAAAGTACTCGAGAACAAAGACTTATTCTGTACATATTTCACCAACTTCTTGTAGAATGTACTTATAACACACAGCTCGTAGCATAAGCTTTTACGCGTTGGTTAACCGATCTAAAACAGTGCTAAAAACGAGCTAAAACTTTTTCAAAAGCAAAACGTGTTCTTCCTGTGTCTAAAGGACAACAGTTATATGCATTGGCTAGCTCAGATCATGAAGGTTTATTTTGATTCCAAATTCTTGTAACGGCCATTATATAAATCTAAAAGAACAAAGCTCATCCAAATCTGTATTTTTCTGCTTTCAGGGCTTTCTGACGAGAAGTGGACAGAATTTCTGGAGTGTGCCAACATAAACGATTCGGAGGATAGCATTTAGAAAACAAGAAAACCATAGAGCGTAGAACATAGAATTAAGATAACTGCACGTTTACCCAAAATCTGGGAACGCAGAAATGCATGGATAACAAGAACTGTAATACTCTAAAATAATACTTATAATCAAAAGAATCAACCTGATATACAAGCTACTATTTATACCGATTGATGACATGTTTATATGTGAGTTTATAGTTACATTTCATAGACACTTATTGTATTGGAGTAACTGCTATATGATCAGTTCATTTGCAAGCCGCCAAAAAAATAATTATTATTATTACTTATTACTTATTACTTATTATTATCACTATCACTATCATTATCATTATTATTATTATTATTATTATTATTATTATTATTAATATTATTATGATTATGATTATGATTGTGATTATTATTATAGAAATGGAGAGACTTAAATTCACAGAGCGAGAAGCAACACTACTATTTCCCATCTTATTTATCAACTTTAGTTGTACTTAATACAATCTCTAAAACTTTCTAGCAGGTTTATTTTTTTCTCGGCCCAAAGTTTCTGTTATGATTCATGTTACTTATCTCATCAGTTTTGTATATTTATTATATATCAGTTATTAAAATTTAAACAAACAGCAACAGCTGCAGCAAAGTTTGTGCCAATAAGAATATAGCGTCCATGATTTACTTTTCTTGATAATTTTTAGCTATCAAAGGGACCTGGATTACTTGGGTTGCAGTACTGGTGTCAAGCTTCGCTGCCCTAACGGTGACCATGCAACGACTTTGATAACGGATACCATTCAGTGAAGCAAGAGAAGACAACAGCTCAAACCACGTGCTTTAGGCCCTGTTTACATGGAGAAAGATAGCCCGCATGACCGAGATATCTCGGCTCGGCGGGTTTCGAGATATTTTGTTTACATACAAAACTGCCAGCTCGCCTGGCGGACGCTTGGCTTTGTGCATGTGCACAGCGACCAGTGCCGAAGTGTCACGTGATCGATCTAAGCTAAAGATAGCTCGCCCCACCGAAATAACTCGGGTGTCAAATGTTTACATGATAAAATCTCGGTGAGGTGGGTGCCCCGGGCCAGGAGCCGAGCCGCCCGGATTGCAGGTTATCTTGGTTCGAATTCACATGTAAACGCAACGTTAAAATTGACTAGAGAAGGGGCACCCACCGAGCTGAGATATCTCAGTCAGGCGGGCTATCTTTCTCCATGTAAACAGTGCTTTTGACAACGAATATTTTTAATAAATAATAGATGTTAATCAATAGATGTTAAACAAAGCTAGCAAAGCAAGTAATTAAAATTTGATTAAATTGAAGAAAGTTTCCCACCAATTCATGCTGCTGACGCGTTATTTCAAATGCTATACTTTGCTGATATTTTAAAAATCTCATTTTAGCAATAATATTTATTCCTATGTTTTCTAGATATGACAAGATCATTTAGGTAATTACAGAGCCAAGGACAGGATAACATAGATAGTGTTCGACTTTTAACTCCGATTGCAGCCCCAGGCTGAATTGCTGGGGTTTTACAATATTGTTGTTTTAGTGAACAGACTGAGTTTTTCATACGCGCAATGGCAGCCCCGCAGTTTACAATTTTTATTTAAGGAAAATGCCTCCTGCTACCAGAAATAGACTAAAAGCATCACTGGAAAAAGAATTAAATACGGGAAAAATAAAATATCTCAAGTAAATATGTTAAGTTATATAAACAGAAAATATATTGTAGAAATATCGGAGATACGTTTGATGGACACCATACAGCTCTCCGTTCCTGACTCTACATATCGTGTCAGATCACATTTAGCAAACACGGAGCATGTGCGTATATAAACCATCCAGCAACTTTTTATATGGATTTGTTCAAATTTAATAGCCCTGCACACTAAAATACTTGAAGCCGAGGCTTTGTGAAAGGAAATGCATCATAACTGACAAAATGTCGACTCGATTTATTGCTCTCAACTAGAGTAGAGGGGTTATACTACAGTATATTTTTTAACTTATGTGTATAATTAATGCATATAATGAAAAACACTGCTAAATAAGATTCTCAAATATTCGGGTTGTGCAAAGTCACTGATCGTATGGAGCACGTTAGCCTCTTTTGGAGGGCGTGCCTTTCCAATACCAGATGTAGATGCATCGACCGTATGAAGAAAGAAAATGAATTTATTATGACGCAAAACTTCTAATCTCCCCAAAGGCATCTGCATACAAGGCCTTTCTGGAAAACCATTAAGTACAGCGATATTCATTGCATGCACCTAAAGCGACGCTGCATCTAACATTGAAAACGTGCAATTTCCCTCGTACCTGGAGCCAGAGAAGACATCAGCAAAATATAATAGACTGCAAATTATTAGTCCTTCCTATACAATTACCCGGTTCTATACAGCACTTGGTCGATTGAAAGAAGCAAGCGCGCAATTTATTTCCAGAAGAAAAGCTTGTACCATTTGCAGCAGGCGTGCGCACGTCTCGCTTGAGTACATTTTCCCGCCTTTTTTTTGACTTGCTTGCAAAATCATTTTTCGTTTGAACTTTCGAATTCTCAGGTAAGCTCTTGAACATATTTGTCTCTTTTGTAATATTAAGTGGCTGTAATGAACTCTATTGTGCATTTTCTGAATTTAAAAAGTCCATTAGAAAATAATACTTTTAAGTTACTGAAATTATGAATATTATTGATGGCAACGAAGTTCATGGATAATAAAATGAACCAAGAGTTGACAAAACAATTTTCCGCGCCGTTAGTATACAAGAAAACTGACGTTTCAAGCGTGAGCCCTTCGTCACAGCATCTGAAAAAACTAAAAGAGTTAACCATTTCACTCCCATGGCCACCATCAGTCACTCCCATCAACATCTATCTTCTCCTTACAGTATCAATAAAAAATAAGTAGACTGGTGTCGAGAATATGAAAAT
>JANSTR010059004.1:0-12929 GCA_025434805.1 Antipathozoanthus remengesaui | reverse complement strand
CGGGCCATGAGGAAAAAACGAGGGTCCGTAACTTACGGTATGGATCAAGCAAACGAGGTTAATAAGATGTTTATTATATGGCTTCTTTTTTGTTTTTTTTGAGACTAGAACTGCTAAAAATCAGCTGCTTCGCCAGTAGAGGTCCGTACCTTAAGTTGAGGGCCTGGAATTGACCAATCAGAGCGTGCGAATTTAGCCAGCCATATAATAAATTTCCATATTGGGCTTGACCAAATCCAATAAGTGTATAAGATAAGTAAGTAATTAATTACGTGGATTGGTAACAATTTCTTATTTCAGTAAACACGTGAACTTTACAATCTGCAGAGCTGGTGTCGTGGTTCGTGCATCTATGCTAAACTATATACCTTAATTAAGCTATTCAAATTTCATAAAACACTAATATGTTGTTAAAATAGACAGTAAACTATGCATGAGGTACTAAGTTCTAATAAATTATTGCGTGAACAAAGCTGTTTGACTTAAGGTGTCGCGAAACATGTCAAACGTTTAAGCAATGTATTCATACAATTTCTTGCGAAACTTGCAGGAAGTAGAAGCATTTCTGGAAAAGGAAGGATTCGAATACAAATGGGAAAAGGAAACTGGGGCGCTGTTCTACTGGTACACGCTTCCGCCCTTAATGACTCACCCAGAAACTGGCGAACAACTCTGGTTCAATCAGCCAAACGTACATCATTGCACATATTACAAAGAGTCTCCTATGTATGACGGGGTTAGTATGCCGGACCACAAATACCCGACCCATACCTCCTACGGAGATGGCAGTACTATTGAAGAGGAAGTGATACAGCACATCCGGGCAGTCGGCTGGCACTGTGCGGTTGGTTTCCAGTGGAAGAACGGCGATTTGCTGGTGTTGGATAACTTGCGCATTCAGCACGGAAAACTGAGCTTCACTGGTGAGCGGAGAATCCTGGCTTATCTCACGAAAAATTAGAACATTACGAGACACGAGCGAATGTCCACACACTGTGTAGAGTTGAATGGTGTAGAACACAATGTCATGTGGACTGAATTATCCTGAGGAGGGGAGGGAGAGGGGTATTTCCATATCGACTGGACAGGGATGCTCGTACCGGCTTTGAGGGGTTAAAATCGTGGTCTGTGGTCTCTTTTAGGGTTAAACGCGCGAAAGTTATAACTTTAGGGGAATTTGGTATCTTTCTGAGTGTCCGATCAGCTCGAAGAAAATTGCAGTCCTTTATTTTGGGATTTCTGATAAAACGGTTTGCAAACTGCTTCGAGACGAAATCGATTCAGGACTAAAACTGAATTTATTATGAATTAGTATCTTTTAGGGGTTAAAGTAACGTTCGATCTCGCGCAATTTATCCCGATCTTTTTGGGGTTCCCGCCCGCATCCGCGTCTGAAAAATATGGGAGTACCCCCGATGAATTGTTATGCAGAGACCTAACGGTCAGCAGTTGTAGATATATATAGATTTGTGGGCGGCCATATTGTTTAATCTTTTGCTCTCTTGCTGTCCTGTTATAAAATATATTGTGGATGTCGACAGGCACTAAACACGGCACACAGCTTCCAATATACGCACTATCTTAATTTGCACTACGCCATCTAAATTCTAAAAGTCTTCATAGTTAATCCTTTCAGCCCCTGCCAGTTTATCAGCATGTACATTCTCCTTACATTGTTTCACACAGAACATGTTGTTTCGTTATGAGAATAAAGTAATTGATCATACACAGCAAACTAGAAGAATAGTAAAATTCTCTAAACCTTTTTACAAAGAAGTTATAGAGACACTGGGAGAATTTAGCACGAGTTGAAAGGGTTAACTTTTAGTCTATACTCGTTTAACATTTTATACAAGCAAATATTATGACACGGTTAACAGTTAATTAGGTAAATAATTTTTTTTTCTAGTTGACGACATCATACTGTATCTCCAAAGCTCCAGTATAATACTAGGTTTATTAATCTGTAGAGCACATTAAATTTACAACCACGAATAGTAATATCAAAGGCAAAGGAACATTATTTTACGACGTGGATTCACCTTCAGTCACATGATCTCAGTTTGCATGTCATGAGCATAACTAATAAAGATGCAACTACAATTGAAGAATCACGTCACGACAAACTGAGCCTCGTTTCCATGAATTTATAGGGTGAAGTATAAAATAGCCCATTAAACTCGTAACGTTTTCCACAAATCAACGCTGCAAACACAGCAGTTTTGTTCTGTCAATCTTTTCTGACTCGGTCATTATACGAAACCCTAATCTTGGAGACACAGATCAGAGAAAAGTTAAACAAGGCGTTGGAGTCAGCGAGGATCGAACTGGAGACCCCGTGCACAAACCGACTAACTGTACGCCTTTTCACTGCAAAACAATAATAAAAGCAGAATATCATACAATCCTACATAAGGCAGCTTGATATTAGAATCGCATAGCAGGGATGAATCACGCAAGCTGATTGACTAATCGACCAATTAAGGAGGAAGTATTTAACGTGGTATTACACTAGTGCGTATTAAGCATGGGATTGCACTTAACTTAAGCCGCGCGCGCGCCCTCAAACTTTCCCGCCAAAAGTTGTGGCTCACCAGTCGGTTGACAGAGAACTGAAATGGCTTTAGCGCGCTCGCTTTAACTTTCCAGGTTAGCAAAAGTCGATCCAAGTTTATACATACACTCATTAATTTAACTTGCAAGATTTATCCCTGCTATGCGATTCAAGGAAAATTCACTACTTGACTCGGGTATTCCTTGTTATATTTCACTCAAAAAAATCATATTGCACTCATCGCTTCGCGATACGTGCAATATTTTTTTTCTCGCGAAATTTAACATGGAATCACCCCGTCAAGTAGTGAATTTTCCTATACAATATCCTCGTCAGGGCAATGAATTTTCATACAAGAGGCTCAAGAAGCCTATACTGGGTTGCCTGTCATGTAGTTTTGATCTTTTCTTGAAGTTAGTAAAGCATTTTGCTGTGTATAAGTTGCCTTCAGTAGTCATTAAATGATTAATATTTTAGCTATGTTTGCAATCGATTTGAGTTTGACTGAAAGTTTTAAATTCTCCGTTCAACAGGGAATTAACTCCAATACTTGCCGTTTGTTATCTGGCTTTCCTTCGGTTCAGTTCCGCCATCTATACTAACATAAAATATACTGATGTAGCGAACGATTATTTTCTACACGAATGCAATCACCCCAATCACCAACTCACTGAACGAGACCTTTTCGCTTTCCATCCGGCATTTTAACGAATGCTTGATTTTCTCTACTGTATATTCAGATTAGTCATGCTCAAAATATGAGCACCGAACGTCGTCATTTTCTATAAGAATCGTGCATAAACGAGGAGAAAATTCATTTGGAGTACATTCCTTTTGTACAACCCAAATCCGGATTCCTAAATCCAAAACTGGATTATGCATGAATTCCTTTATTCAAAATTTTCAAGAATCCGATTTTGGATTGCAATATGAAGATTCCACACACGAGAGTGGATTTTTCGGATTCAGTCTGAATCCAGTTTCAGATTTCTTGCAAGTTCTGCGTTTCGTTTGACAAATCAGTGAATCAAGATTTTGTTCTCTGTTTCCCACGTCGTCGGTATTTTGAGCGCGCAAGCAAGATGGCAATTCCTACATAACTCTGAACAAACAAGACATTTCATCAGTTTCCAGTATTTCCTCCCTTACAACAAATGAAGCCATCAAGACTCTTTGCCAACAAGTTTTTGTCGCCATTTTGAATTATGACTTTCCCGCGATATAGCGTGGCCGCCAACTAGGACAACAAACGACCAAAAATCTGATTTCAGATTTACCATTCCAAACAATCTAGATTCTAGGAATCCGGATTTGGATTGTACAAAAGGAATGTTCCCTAGGGGAGCATTCACTATTTATGGCCGGGGGAGGGGAAATGGCAAGATTTATCATGAAGCAATGAACATTAAAAAATACACCTGACCCCCTCAAGTTCAGTTACAAAATACCATGACCCTCCCAAAAAATGAAACAGAAATGTTAGAAAATCATAGCCAACAACAATTATTTTTGATGATCCCCCATCCCACTGCTGAAAAATATGAGTTTTGAAACCCCGTCAAACACTCGTTCGAGTCAAACACTCGTATGAGTGTTTGAACCAATTTCAAACTCTAGGGATAAAGTTGTTCTAATTCAGCATATCCATAACGATCCTGCGAGAGTATTTTATTCAGTTCTATTGTGTAATGAACAGTGCAATCAACATGTCTATTTGGATCGAGTGGGTTAAAAAACTCGTACTTCATGGTTGAATGGGGATTCCAAACACCTAGAAACAATAAAAGCACTCGGCCGCTTCATGGTAGTTTCTTTACGTTTGGAATCCCCATTCAAACATGAAGTACCTATTTTCGAAATATTACATCAAATACGAAGAGTTGTTCTTCTTCCTCGTCTGGACCGAAAACCACCGTTCGCATGCGATGATGCATGCGATGATGCATGCGTGGGCTACCAGTGGGGTGGAAGGGGTTAGCATACTAAAAATCGCCATGTTTCTCTCCAATTTGACTGCACATTTGAACAGTCCATTTGAGAGGGCTGAAAGACGAACGGGTGGTAGACTTTGTGCTGTTCTTTGCTTTCTAGAGTTGTGATAGCTCCTTCTATGGTTTGGAAATTCTGATATTCCGGCAAAGGAAAGGTTTTGGGATACATGCAATCCCTTGTGCAAGCGCGATCATTGACCAGTCTGTCACAGGGGGTTGGGGGGGATCATATTTTGGTATATCAATATATTCAAAACGTTTCCTAGTAGTTTTCCTTTCAAAAACTCATAAAGATCAATCAAGGTCTAAAGCTGGAAATGTCCGAATATTAAAAACTACAAGAGTGTTCTCTGTTGTTTCGCTTGTTTGAAGTGGACATTATGCAATATTTAGTATACTATCAAGTCCAAATGTAAACAATGATGCCATAAGAAATCTGCCAATAGCACACTGGTTCAGCTGCTAAACACAAAGCAACACAATCTGAGCACTGAACTGAGTTCTCATGTTGTAGTAGACCCCACTCCGAGGGGCCCTGTGCAACTCCTAGCAAAGGCAGTACACTTAAAGCTGGTTCACCCTAGTGACGCAATAACATAAGCGCAAGCACATCATCCATGAGATTATTCTTTTATTCTGTTGATATGAACTGTGACTGATGTGGTGTTCATAGAAGAATATTTTCATGAATGATGTGATGTGCTTGTGCTTGCGTTTGCATCATTGTGCCGCTAGTGTGAACACAGCCTTACAACAACCTTAAAACAGAACTACACCAATACCTTCTGTGAGAAACAACTTTATTTTGGTTTCCTTTTTTACAATTCAACAATTACCAGGCTTAAATGATTCCAATCTGCAAATAGAAATAACAGATTGTCAGACATTGCATGAACTCTAGCAAGTTATTACAGATACTGTCACAAGCTATAAACTAAATTTTACAGATAGCCTTACCCAGCATGGTTTTGGAGAAATGTGTTCTTGCCTGATTATAAATAAGCAGTTATGTAAAGGATGCGTACAGTGGGAGGTTATAAAATGTACATACAATAACAACCCCATCTTCATCTCAAAATGATCCGAAACCTTAAATTTCAATATAAATATATACTAATGGTATTGAAGTTAAAATCTACACAAACGTAGAATGTCATGAAGATGACATTACGTCAACAACGTTTGTGTAGATTTTAACTTCAATACCATTAGTATATATTTAAATTTTATTGGCGTTTTATTATGAATACTTAAATTTCAATAAATGAAACTGCAACCACAAATAAGTTTTATTTGGTGGGCACACAGACTCTCACCCCTTGAACCTAATTTACATTTTCAAGGAAAAATCAGGTTTAATAACTGCTACATAATTTTGATTTCAGTCCACTCTGTTTACCACTGTTTTCATTGCAACGCGACCTTTTGGATTTTTATTTTCGTTGGGAGGTTGTTTTAGACTGCCGTCAATCATGTCACATTTCAAATAGAACTGCACACTTTCCCACAGACGAGATGGCGCTAGCTCAACCCCCAAATCAACATGTCTGAAATTCGTGGTTTGCGATTGGTTGTGGCATGCAAAAATATATACAACAAAGACTTGATTGATGGCAGTCCAAAGTCAAACTCCAGATGACATGGGACCCAAAAGGTTGCGTAGCAATGAAAACGGTGGTAACATCAACGATTCTCCAATTAAGTGTAACAAACATACAAAATGGGTACTTTGCCTTATAACTCAGCTAACAAAACTCTTGTCATGGTCAAACTGCAAGAATTATGGAAAACCGTCTGTAGTAGCTCCCCTAAGTTTTTCACTCAAGTCAAAATTTCTACTGTCTTATAATAATCCTTCCTGTTAAATCATTACTTTACTTGCTCATGTATCTGCAGATTTACTGGTAGTAAATAACACCGAGTTGTTATTTAAGAAGAGGGAATTACGATCAAGACTGTAACACTAATCTGATTTTTTCCTTTTAAATAACAACTGCTCATACATGTAACACTTTATTGTTGAACACTATCAAGCAATAAATACGTACACCTACACATTCATTCATTCACTCACTCACTCACCCACCTTCTCATCGCACACACACACACACACACACACTCATCACCCATGCAGACATACACACAGTAATAATAGTGACAGTAGTCACAGAACATTGATCAGTCCCAAAATAGAATAATAAGACATTCTTACCTTGTTAGCAACATCCAAGGCATCATAATCTGGTGCAAGTCTAACGTACGCCTTCTTCTTGCCATCAGGTCTGCAACATATAAACACATATATAAAGTTTATAACAATATGTATATAATTACTGGGTAGCAGTATTATGTCTTAAGGCTTAGTATGGAGGGCACATCAACTGGGAAAGGAGGTACAACAGTAGTGCTTTTCTTTTCTCAAGCTAACTTTTAGTTCAGTGTGGTTTACAGCTGGAGAAAGGAGGTACAACCAGTAGGGAAAGGCAGTAGAATTTACCTGGTACTGGCCTTAAGAAAAACACCGGGTAGGCAGGCAGAATGAGAAATTATTATGTACACTGCAAAGATACTATATATGTTCTGATTGGTTCTTGAACAGTCAGACTGTATTTCCCTACCGTAAAGCCCATTGAGCTATGCACACGTATTACAAGATGTTGGAAGTAAAGAATTTCTGTTTGCTTGACTACAATTCTAAACTAGTCACACAAACGCTACACTTGAACACATCATGCTAATGAACCAGTGACTGGTGAATTTGTTCAGCTATTGTGATATGAATGCCAGCAAAAAATTGTCAATTGCTAATTTGTTTATATGCATGTTTTGGAAGTTATGTATGTGCAGATCATAATGTCAACTTTCACACGTAGGCTTACCACTTAAAAACAAATTGCCCACCTGTGCCCCTAACAGCCCAGTCAAAATGTGCCAGCCTTCTATGAAATATCTGCCGCCTACTACACACTTAAAAGTTCATTTTAAAAAAATTCAGGTTTAAGTTTTTAACTTGCCATAAATCAGTAAGCAATTCATGCTAAAGCTCTTATTGAACTGATATGAAGCCTCTTCTAGATCAAATTGTGACTAAAAAGTGTATACAAATGTTTTTTGTGAGTCGAGCTGCACAGGGACGAATAAGTGAACGAATATTTCAAAACGGCGGGGTAACTGGGGCTGAGGAATGCCTTGCACATTGCGTGGGAAAATGAGCCGCCTGAACGGTCAGCAGTCAATCTTCTTCCAATCCAGTTACACACAAGCCAATGGCCTTCGTCCTTATCTGCCTACTACTCCAGCCATCTTGACTGCTACTCAAAAAGATTTTGACTGGGCTGTCCTAAACAAATGCAGAATGGAATTTAAGAAATACTATACTGCAAATGTTGAACAATACATTTATATATAAAGTCATCAAAACTGCTGGGATGCATCTGTTGGTGAGATAACTATTCATCTTCCAGTTTGGCTTGGGAGGTTTTATTACTAATTTCACATACACTTTATAGCAGATGCAGTAGCCAATCTCATAATGATAAAGGCAAATTAAACATTCCTATTGTTATAATTTAAGCATTTTTCCAATGGCAATCACATCATACAAGATGTGCTTTACATAATTAAACTAATGTATTGCATTGCCATAAGCCACAGTAAGAAATCAGACCTGTTACCTGATAAGAGTATTGACTTTTGAAGCATCAATATCATATAACTTCTTCACTGCAGCCTTGATCTGTGGTTTGTTGGACCTGACATCCACAATAAACACCAATGTGTTGTTATCCTCAATTTTCTTCATGGCCGACTCAGTGGTCAGAGGGTGCTTAATGATGGCATAGTGATCAAGCTTGTTAACCCTGGGTGCCGACTGACGAGGATACTTTGGATTCCTTGGGAGAGCAAGGGTCTTGGGCCGATGGAATTGTACAGATGTTCGGATTTTTCGCTTGGCAACTTTCTTGACACCTCTAAGGACAGATTTTTTGGCCTTCTGGGCTTTTGAGGCCTCAGAAGCCTTTGCACTTCCTTTGCCCTTTCCTACAAGTCAGTGCAGCAAAGTTAACCCATGGTCATCTGGTAACCTCTCTCATTACATGTCACAAAAACAAACACTGACTGGAAAGTTTTTGACAACTTTTCGAGTTTTCCAGTACACCAAAACATGAATTTTACACAAATTTGAGATTCTACCGAGGTACAACGCAACTTTCTGTTTCCAGTTTGGTTGCTTTTTCCATAAAAAATATTAAAATTATGTGTTTTTTGTATGTATGGTAAGGAAAGGGAAACACCAAGTTAGTTCTCAAAGAATTAATAAATTGCTGCCATATTTTATGAAAGTGTAAAATACTATTACTTTCGTAAAATACTTGTAGTTGTGCAACTTTTCATTAATGCTTCTCGAACAGTGGTGTTCCCTGTACTTATCAACAAGTGAATACCCCATAGGCACAGAGCCACAGTCAAAATGGTATACAAACTATGGATGGACAAGTTGTTGAATCTGTGTGGGAGGTACTCAGACTTTCTATAAAATAAACAGCAATCGTTTGATAATTTACTGGTTTTTCAGTAACAGATGATTGGCTTTAAAATAGCCAGTCTGTCCTTTTGCTTTATAGAACCATCAGACAGTCCTTGAACAATGATCGTCAAAGATCACGTGGCCACATAATTCGTGTTCAGCGGAGCTTCATTTCCGAACTATTTTACAGCATTAATGACGAATAACTTGTTACCTTCTAATTTATTTGAATTTTGATATCTTTAAGAACATAACCTGGAAATTTCAATTATAAGCAAGGCAGACAAATAAAGGAACTTCTTCCATAATTCTGCCTCATACCTTTATCTGAACCCTTCGGCGCCATGTGTGTGGTGGTAAGAGGAAGAGATGATCTGCGGGGTGACCCAATAACTGGCAAAGGGGTATTAGCTTGGTAGCCGTACCTAGTAACCACAGGCGGCCCGGGCTATCAGATAACTTTCAATTTTCCCTGGCCAATCGCCACCAAACTACTCCAAAATGCACATGTGAGCACAAGAAATAGCAACAACACAGTAATCGTGAGGTAAATAGCGAATTTCATTGATTTTCATTACATTATTCGGGAACATTTTTAAAAAATTTCCCATACATTTGCTTAAATTGACCCAACTAACTGACAGCTTGGGCCGCCTGTACTGTAGCTTTTAAACCGGAAATAAAAGTGCAAGCTCATCTATTTGTGTTGTCCAGCTTTGAGAGAGTATTTTCTTGCAACTAAATCAAAGAGCAGAGAAAAAAAGCTGCCGGATTGTGTGTGGTTGAATCATACCCAAGTAGGACGATCTGCGTTTGACTGAAACTCGACGAAGTAAAGGTTTTTAAATTGTTGTTTGAGTGTTTGTAGATACTAGTACATTGCGATTGTCATGACTCTTGGAGTCGTGGTGTTTCAATTTGATTTACTCGCTGCAGTTGACGAGTCAGTCGTCAGTTTTTATTTTGAAAAATTTAATGCTTAAAGTATGGCCACAGTGATGGGAAAAAGGCATTCCAAGAAGCGAAGAGAAACCTCGAATGATACTACGCGTGACCAATCACAAGGCATGGCAAATGCTACTTCGGCCGATGGCAAGAGGGGACACGACGAATTGCCAGACATCGAGCCCTTGAGTGTATCACAGTCAGGACGAACACACAGTGAAACCTCTGGTGTCAACCACCTCCAGTCTCAGGAAGCCGTTGAGATGTCGTTGACAGAAAGGGGTGCAGCAAGTAGAGGGAATTATGGAGAAAACTTATCTCAAGTTGGTCGACAAGGGAATGAAATTTTCGGAAATGAAAGTCTTCAGATGCCGAGTTGCAACATTGCACCAATTCCGAACACAGAGCAACGTGGTTTGGCAGCCAACAGTGAACAGCCACTGGGAGGGCAGCCATATAGTTTAACTCCAAAATCCACACAAGAACAAAGTACTGGTGAAACTGAAGCTATCACATTGACACCAGGTGTTGCAGTATATCTGAGTGGTACAGTTTTTGAGAAGATCATGGCAAACAC
The DNA here is from genome assembly GCA_025434805.1 of Antipathozoanthus remengesaui. Classification (NCBI taxonomy): domain Eukaryota; kingdom Metazoa; phylum Cnidaria; class Anthozoa; order Zoantharia; family Parazoanthidae; genus Antipathozoanthus; species Antipathozoanthus remengesaui. Next base: position 2,334 of record JANSTR010059004.1, on the reverse strand, counting down.
GAAACTCAAGCTTGCAATTGTTTCATGTTTGGACAGATACCATTCAGTTGTGAAGAACTGGCAGCATCTTGCAATTGCTGTGGATGCACCTATTGCTGTTATAACTCGGTGCAAAATCAATGCTAAACATGGCCACACCCAGCGATTGTTTGATCACATTGCCGCCAGACAACCAGACCTCACAGTTAAAGAGTTTGTGTCAAAGCTACAAAAGATTGGAAGAAATGACGTTGTGTTAATTATTCAGAAATATTTGAACGATGCCGAGAACAGTACAGCAAGATTTTGCACAGTACTTGATAACAATTTTGATTTGGCAGGTGACATTGCACTGAAGTTGGATGATCAGCCAATCGTGATCAAGACATGGGAGCACATGGCTCATCAGCTTGGCCTCGGCAGAAAGAAGATTGATCTCATCAAGGCAGACACTAATCCTACTGCCGGAATTATGGAATATATCTTTACTAAACATCCTAGTTTGACATTGAGAGAGTTCAGAAAAATAATGGTTGATCTTGGTCGGAATGATGTTCTGGAACTGTTTCGGAACTTTCTTGACGAGACAAAGAGACTCAAGGAGTTAATGCCAATAGATTCTGAACTTCTTGAAGATGTTTCAATTTGTCTCAATAAGAATGCAGGGGGTTCCCTGAAAGACTGGAAACATTTTGCTTCCCAACTGAAAATTCCACGAGATATTTATAGCAGTTACGATTCCAAGAAACCACACAACCCAACTGACATTTTACTTAACTGGCTGTGTGCAGACAGTCCTTCTTATACTGTGGCACAGTTGTGCAGTAAACTTCAAAGCATTGACAGGAATGATGTGGTTGAAAAAATCAAAAATGAACTGGGGAGCCAACAATAATATCCAAGTTTTGAATGGACAGGGGGAGATTTACAGGTAAAAGCACTTTACATGCACTAGCACAGTTTCACAAATAAATTGGCAATTGTTTTTTGCACATCATTCATGTTTTCAAAGTTATTTTGTAGAGAATACTAAAACTGGTTCCAAGTTATTGTGGAATGCTGACATTTTTGTGTTCAAAATATTGTTACGTAATAGGAAAATTTCTGCAGCTTTCGTATTAATTGTTGAGAAACATCACAGTGCATCAAACGAAGCAACTGCAGGAAGAAACTGGGTATTTCTTTGTGAAAGGGAAATATAGATCAACTTTTCCCATGTACAAGACCTTGGAAAAGCTCTGCAGACTTTAAAAATACCTGGAAATTAAAAATCCTGGAAGTTTGCCCCAACCATGTACCAAAGGGGAAGAACCCTGATATGCACATTCATAGATAGATTTTGAGATTATTATTGCAACCATAAATTTGTATAAATTTTTTAAAAATGTTTCATGTCATATATCTTAATCCTTTACATAAGTAAAATTATCAAATTATATAAAAATTGGCAACTTCTGAATTTTATGATACAATTCAAATGTCAATTGAACATTTTGAGTGAGAATCTATTTTTCAAGACAAACAAAATGAATGGTCACACGTTAGAATTTCATCAGCTGGTACAAAAGTTAGAACGAACAACACCAATCATTTCTACTTGTTTTCAAGACAAGCAAAATGAATGGTCATTTTATGGATTTTCATCAACTGGTTCAAAGGTTAGAACGAATAACACCAATCATTTCTACTTGTCTTCAAGACAAGCAAAATGAATGGTCATTTTATGGGTTTTCATCAACTGGTTGAAAAGTTAGAATGAATTATTAACACCAATCATTTCTACTCTTCAAGACAGGCAAAAGAAATGGTCAATTTACAGGTTTTCATCAACTGGTTCAAAAGTTAGTTCTAACAACTAACAACAATCATTTCTACTCTTCAAGACAAGCAAAATGGTCACTTTATAGTTTCATCAACTGATTCAAAAGTTAGGACATTCTTTGTTTATTTGAAACTGGGTTTAGTAGGGAAAGGGTCAATGTTTAATGGAGGAGAACTCTAAGATGTTATGAGGAAAAGAGGAACCATATATGTCATTATAGTAAAATCAAACAAGGGTTGACAAGCAATTTTCTGCACCGCTGATGCTCTGATGAAGGGCTTGCACTTGAAATGTCAACTTTCTTCCAACCTTACAGTGCAGAAAATTGCTTTGTCAACCTTTGGTTGATTTTATTATATATATGTCATTGGTTAATTTATATAATTATTACTAAATGCATTATCTGCACTAAATTATATCTTTTTTGAGAGAAAACTACATTTAAGTATTCATTACCATACCATAATCATAGCAACTGCTCTGTAGTAATTACATGTAGATCAGTGTTTTTCTTAAGGCCAGTACATGCCTTG
>JANSTR010058893.1:0-12930 GCA_025434805.1 Antipathozoanthus remengesaui | reverse complement strand
GAGCTTAGTTCTAGTGACCAGACGAGCTGCCGAGTTTTGCAGCCGCTGTAATTTATTTAGGTCTTTCTCCGGTACACTATACGGCAGACTATTGCAATAATCAAGCCTCGATGTTATAAAAGCATGCACCAGGCGTTCCGTGCTAGTCAGCTGGTCCAGGTATTTCCTGACTCTTCCTATGATGTTCTGAGTATTCTATATAAGCACAGGACCATTTCAAAACTAAAGAGTGAAGAAAATGAAACCCCATGGCAAAGGGCTTTTTCAGTAGTCGGAATACCTTGTATTTATTCTATGATTATACTATAAAGAATTGATTGTACTTTGTGCGTATAACCTCTTTGATCGTTTTATAAGTCCAAATAAATTTGCCAAACAACGATATCATATTTCTAAACACATCTAGGATATTGTCGCGCAGATGCTAGTATACCATATACAGTTTACTTTTGTTCAACTGATTCCCAGTAAATAATTTGACTTCTTGCGACCAAATTGCAGGTTCTAGGCACACCGACAGAGGAGACGTGGCCTGGCATCAACTCAAATGAAATTTTCATTACAGGTAAGAGAGAAGATTGTAACAGATGAGTGTAATGCAACGAAGAACAGTCAAGACTGGCCGCTACTCTGTGAAGATGCTCGCTGGAAGAGGAACTAGTTACATGTCTCAGTTGGACTCAAACGTTTGGTTTGATCGACGACACTCCTTGTTGCTATAGATATAAAGTCTTGATTTTTTGAGTTTCTTAAGCAGAGGGTAATTCGACAACACGCAACCTTGCAGCCTTTGACAAACTAAGTTTATTTATCTTGCTTTCTTTTTCTAATGTGAAAGGTTAATCACGTGCTTTTTTTATCGAAAAGAGGCGCAGTGTTTCAATTTAGCCTACGTTTTCCTCTTGAAACTTGCATGACTTCGCAAACAGTCGCAACGACGGTCGCAACACAGCTTGACGGCAAAGATCATAGCCATTGTTTTTTGTTGATCAAACTATACTTACGATAAGAGACTTGCAAACTACTAGAATATGACATTGAGAACAATAGATACTGACGAGGTCCTCAAAATCCTTAAATGTCCACACTGCTAGCCTCTGCTTGAAAATGATTGTTGGGACAAAATTGTTAACTTTTTCCTTAAAGAGACGATTACTTCCTTTGTTCCTTAGTCCTTAGGAATGACGTCGTTCGAAAGCCTTAACTTAATAGCATAGACTTAGTGACTGACTAATTGACTGACTCAGTAACTGACTGACTTAGTGACTAGTCTGACTGGCTTAGTGACTTTCTGTGACTGACTGACTTAATGACTGACTGACTTAGTGACTGCCTGACTTAGTGACTGACTGACTTAGTGACTGACTGACTTGCTGACTGACTGACTTAGTGACTGTCTGTGACTGACTGACTGACTTAGTGACTGCCTGACTTAGTGACTGCCTGACTTAGTGACTGCCTGACTTAGTGACTGCCTGACTTAGTGACTGACTGACTTAGTGACTGACTGACTTAGTGACTGCCTGACTTAGTGACTGACTGACTTAGTGACTGCCTGACTTAGTGACTGACTGACTTAGTGACTGACTGACTTAGTGACTGACTGAATAACGAAGTATCGAAGAACGAACAAACTTGGCTTAGCAGCAACTAAAGTTGTTGTTTTTGACAGTTTTTTTATGTCTGGACTTGCCACCTCCCCAAAAAACCCGAAATCGGTTCATCGGACTGGATTGTGTATCAGTAGAGTAGACCCACTAGTAATCGTTAGTCTAATTGAAATATTCTTCTACAGGAAAATTTCCTTTTTACCCATGGGAACCTCTACTCAACTATGCCCCAAGGTATGTATCGCAGTATTTCTATTTAGGGGGAGCGGGGGTGGGTAGGAATGACTTGATAAACATTTATATATCAATTGCGCTTGCAATGATGATGAAGGTAATGACTCGTAACTCTTCTGGCAACAATGATAATACAGTCTTTCTGAAATGAAAACAAACTGTAACCAGCCTTGCTCTTTCCCCCAACAAACACTCACAGATGGCGATAATATTAATGGCGATCGTGGTAGAAATGACGATTGTGATGATAATAATAGTGATAATAATGATGATGGTGATAATGGTTATGGTGGTGATGACGATAGTGATGATGATAACGGTGGTGATGGTGATGACGATAATGATAATGTTGGTGATGACGATGGTGATAATGGTAATGGTGGTGATGACGATGGTGATAATGATAATAGTGGTGATGATAATGGTGGTGATGACGATGGTGATAATGATGATGGTGATGGTGATGACGGTAATGATAATGGTGGTGATGACGATGGTGATAATGGTAATGATGACGATGGTGATAATGGTAATGGTGGTGATGACGATGGTGATAATGGTAATGGTGATGGTGATGACGATAATGATGTTGGTGATGATAATGGTGATAATGGTAGTGGTGGTGGTGATAATGGTGGTGATGACGATGGTGATAATGATGATGATGATGATGATGATGACGATAATGATAATGTTGGTGATGATAATGGCGATAATGGTAATGGGAGTGATGACGATGGTGTTAATGATAATGGTGATGATGATAGTGATGATGATAATAGTGATGATAATAGTGATGATGCTAGTGATGATGCTGATCATAATGGTGATAACGATGGTGATGATAATAGCAGTGATAATAATGATGGTGACGATAATGATAATGGTGGTGATGATAATGGTTTATCAGTAGTTGCAGGATAACTTTATTTAAAGTGTAAAGCCTGCAGCAACCAAATGCATGAATCGTGTTTAAGTGACGATTAGTGATTAAGTGATGATTGTGATTGAGATTTTTGAACTCTCTTTATGAATTCATACCCATGTGATCTTTCACTGGTTCACTTCCCTGTAGGCTACACAACTCTGGGCTGGAACTCCTGGGTTGTTTCTGAACTATCTTTATGAATTCATACCCATGTGATCTTTCACTGGTACTATTCGCTGCAGGCTATACAACTCTGGGCTGGAACTCCTGGGTTGTTTCTGAACTATCTTTATGAATCCATACCCATGTGATCTTTCACTGGTTCACTTCCCTGTAGGCTAGACAACTCTGGTCTGGAACTCCTGGGTTGTTTCTTGGACTACGTGGTCAAGAACAGATTATCGGCCCATGATGCAATGCGACATGAATACTTTTATTCCCTCGGTAAAGCAGTTGTGGGCTTGGATGACAGTAAGTCATTAACTGGCAGATATTCTCATTGCTTTCTGAAAGAACCTGTTTCACCTCACGGCAAGAAATGATGCGAGAACGTTTGTTTTGTCATTGAATGGAGTGATCAATCGAAGCCTCAAGATTATGACCTCCTAAATTATGTTTGAGTGTAAGAAAATACGCTTTGAAGACAACGATGGAAGCTTTAAAATTATGACCTCCTAAATTATGTTTGAGTGTAAGAAAATACGCTTTGAAGACAACGGTGGAATCCTTAAGATTATGACCTCCTAAATTATGTTTGAGTGTACGAAAATACGCTTTGAAGCCAACGATGGAATCCTTAAGATTATGACCTCCTAAATTATGTTTGAGTGTAAGAAAATACGCTTTGAAGACAACGATGGAATCCTTAAGATTATGACCTCCTAAATTATGTTTGAGTGTAAGGAAATACGCTTTGAAGCCAACGATGGAATCCTTAAGATTATGACCTCCTAAATTCTGTTTGAGTGCAAGAAATTACACTATGAAGGTAACGATGGAAGCCTTAAGATTATGACCTCCTAAATTCTGTTTGAGTGCAAGAAATTACACTATGAAGGTAACGATGGAAGCCTCAAGATTATGACCTCCTAAATTCTGTTTGAGTGCAAGAAATTACACTATAAAGGTAACGATGGAAGCCTTAAGTTTATGACCTCCTAAATTATCTTTTAGTGCAAGAAACATATTTTAAAGCCAATTATGGAAGTAGATTTCACAGTAATCCCTTCTTTCACTTGACACAATGAATTTCGCGGCACTCGAAAATATGCAATCAAGGTTCTCTCCAGGTCAGTCCGGTTTGTCAGGTGAACCTTTTCTTTACGAAATCAAAACTTTCGACCCCTCTGCGCATGTCTCTCTTTCACCGTTTTAAACAATGTGGGCTCTGGCGTGGAAAATGAGAAATCAGGAGTTCCAGAAATCTAAGGTGGTATAAAATTGCACTTAATTGCTCGAGTACTGTTTAATTTTGGGTACGTGTTCATTCTTGTATGATGGCGAGGACAAGCAAGTATAGTGTATTTCAAGGGACAACAAAGTTTATAGATGTAATCCGATGTATTACGACAACTACTTCATAAAAACAATTGAATAAGAGAACTTTTGTTCTTTAATGTGAAGCACTCATTGTACCTTTCAAACAGATGACAGATTTGTGGCTTGTTGTATAATGCATAATACAACTTATCTTGAAGTGTAAATTGACTAAAAGGCGTGAATGTAATTGAAATTTTCGCAGGTAATGGTGATGCATTTATATATCGGAAAGTTCATATGAGTATGTTCAAATGCGCTTTTTCCAATATCATGGTCAACAATACCGAGTATAGAGGTGACAGACTACTAATACCTGGAAACTACCACACTCTTTCCGAGAAGTACGGTAGAATGTCGAGGTACTAGACCAACGGGTAACGTCCCAGTCCACGGACGGTGTGGGGAAAGAAGATCGCAAAAGGTTCAACCCTCGACGAGGCAGGGGATTGAAACTGGGACCTCCTGGTTGGCAGTTATGGATTTTTTCAATTGCGCTAACCTTGCACTTGGAGTTAGTCAAGTGTCAATTTATCCCTCGGGCGCCAAAATTGGTTTTTCAAATATCTGGGGGTAAAATAAAAGCGCTTGAGTGAAACAAATCCAAGTGAAACAAGGTTTGGTTCGAGTTATCGGGAGGTTCAAGAAACCAAGTGTTCGAGAAATTGGGATTCCAGTGTATTTCACATATTAAGGTTTCGTCCAGATACAAGGAAATAACTCGACTACTCATTTAACACATTTACTTCAGGCCATGGTGACAACACATTGGGTTAAGTAAATAAAAGACGTAAGACTGCTGAGTAAAATACATAATAAGAAATGAATAAGAAATGTAGACTGGAACACAGTGTCAATAAACCATCTGTTTGATATGAAGGTGCATGCATTTCCAAGTGCGAATGCTTCTGGAGGTAAGAGTTGCTCTGCAGAATCAAAAACGCAGATCAAAATGATGTTCCTAATCGAAGTGGCTGACTGATGGCCGGGTCTTCAAGTTTTGAGATTTTTGAGCCAGAACTTGAAGCTGACAACTTACATTTTACTGAAATGACACCGACTTACCCAGTGCACTTTGGAGGTAAGAAGAATAAAGGATAAAAACACTAAACACCACATGATCACGTAGTATACACTGAAAATATAAAATTGCGATCGTTTCTTGTGATTTCGCGTAAATTCGGCTCAGTTGAGAGTCACTGTTCTTGCATATTTCTCTGGACTATCGCAAAACTCCGCAGTTTCACTTTGTATGTCGAATGCTGTGTGCGAAAACAGTAACTGCCGTAATTCTCTACCTATAATGGTTGTAGTCTACTGAAATCGCATTTTTTCTTCCAGGCGTCCAGTAAGTTTCACAAATTAGGCGACACGAGTTGTTAAACTCACGGCACTCGCGTGACATCACGAGTTGGTAACATGGTAGCAGCGTGACATAACAAGCTGGTAACAACATGCCAGCAACGTGACATCCCGAGTTGGTAACATGGCAGCAGCGTGACATCGAAGGTAGGTAACATTTTAGTAGCGTCACAACATGAAGGTAACATCGATCAGAATAAATTTAAGCGAATTCTAAGAAAATAAGAACTGAATGCCTTGAACTGCACCAGACTGCGGTTTAACCCATACCGGGGAAAGGGTATCCTGCGCTCGTTCATTTGGAACTGTTAATGCTATAATACTGGTAGTTTTGTATAGTTAGTCACGAGTTGGGGACCAATACATCATCAGTCCTCTGAGGTACATCTTGCCAATCCCGTGGGTCTATCCGGTATTCCCTTTGATAGGTTTTGTTAAACCCGTGGGTCTAACAAATATCCCTTTGCCTAATCTGGTCAATCCTGTAGGGCTACCTGGTATCCCCTGGGGGTAAAACACTGTCTAGTGCATAACGAAGGTAGACAGTGCGATATTACAGATGTGTTCGTAAATTCGTCTTGTACCTCGCATTAATGGAAAGTGTTTGAATTACGGATGAACATTACTGTCATTGACTGCGCTTCTTACTGATAAGTCCTCTTGATATGCTTCTTCGTTTTACTTGCTTCGTCCTAATCTTGGCTTTCATTTATTGCCGTCCGCTGCATTGTTCTTGGTTCAACTAGTAAGCTAGGAGAACTTTAGTTTGCACCTGGTTCAGACGAAACAGATGTTCTTGACAGCGAAAATTCTCAAACCAACATGTGGCTACCAATTCTCACGTGTAATAAATATTCTCCACGGACACAACTGTTATCGACTGTGCAGACACCTGCCGACAGTTATGACGTCAAGACTCGCAATTCCTTCAAGTGTGTTAGGTACAGGCCGTTGTGAAGCTGCGCCCTCATAGATCTTTCCATTCTGCAATCTCGTACGTTGTCTCGCCAGTTTCATATTCTGGTTCAATGGATCTCTAACGTCTATCTAGCTATCGGAACAAACGAGAAAACTCGCGAGCTGTTCTCCAGACTGCTTTAGAATCTTGTGCCCTGAAACAATAACAAGAAAGCTGTCTGAAGGCTAATTCAATTATCTTTATTGACATCAATATAACTTCATCAATTCATTGTAAGTCTTTTCATTAATGACGAAGACAGAGCTTCGTGGATATCGCTCTTAGAGAAGTCGGGCCACTTGTACAAATAAATATTCCGTTCTATATTACTGAAACGATTCTTGTTAATTATTCTTGGGCAGCCCATCTACAATCTAACCTTGGATGACCCCTCCCAACCTACGAGATAGAGGGTGACCTGAGATGAATTTAAATTTCCCACCCTACATGCGAGTGTCAGACAGAGAGTGACCTGCGATGAACTTACATTTCCTACCGTACTTGCGAGTTTGAGCCAAAGGGTGACCTGAATGAACTTATATTTCCCACCCTACTTGCGAGTTTGAGCCAAAGGGTGGCCTGAATGAACTTATATTTCCCACCCTACTTGCGAGTTTGAGCCAAAGGGTGGCCTGTGATGAACTTACATTTCCTACCGTACTTGCGAGTTTGAGCCAAAGGGTGGCCTGTAATGAACTTACATTTCCAACCCTATTTGCGAGTTTGAGCCAAAGGGGGCCTGTAATGAACTTACATTTCCCACCCTACTTGTGAGTTTAAGCCTGAGGGTGGCCTGTGATGAACTTACAGTTTTCACCCTACTTGTGAATTTGAGCCAGAGGGCGGCCTGTGATGAACTTACATTGCGAGCGAGTGTTGGAATTCCTGGAGCTGCTGCGGCGTAGCGATAACTGTACCCGTGACCGTCTGGGTTGGGAGAGTCTGCAGGCTCTTTCCCACCCACTGGGAGGTTTCCTGTCAATCAGAGACATAACAACCTGGTCACTTGCTGTTGTTGATCAAACTTTCTAATTTGTACTGAATCAATCGGACATTCGTGCCAGAGAATGCGTTTAAGCTCTAGCTCCGTGCTAGCTTCGATAATAATCATGCGCTTTAAACAAGATGCACTGTCAAAGCTAATTCAAACTTTACAGGGTATTGTCTGTATTAGTGTGTGTATTAGTGCAACTTACAAGCTCTCGATGCCTAAGTGGGTAAACTTAATAACAGTCATGAATAAAGCAATAATTAAAACTACACTACAGAATCGATAGATGTATCAAGAATCATCAACATTCCTGCTACCGTCTGCTTTCTGTAGTTAACGTTTCCAGTTCTTTCAATAGCAAGCAAATTCGTGCGTGTATTGGCTAGTATGCACGAACGTATTATGTAGATACATTAAATGTATGTGCGTGCATATGTGCATGCGTGCTTGCAAGCAACAAATATTTGTGTGTGCGATGCTGCTTACAGAAAATAAGAGTGGTTTAGGAACCGGCATTCAGGATACCCGAGAGTATTAACCGAACTGCCTACGGGATATCATAATATTATTTGACCTGCCGGTAGAATATCATAGTGTTAACTGACCTGCCTACATGATATCATAGTACTAACCGACCTGCCTACATGATATCATAGTGTTAACCGACCTGCCTACATGATATCATAGTACTAACCGACCTGCCTACATGATATCATAGTACTAACCGACCTGCCTACATGATATCATAGTACTAATCGACCTGCCTACATGATATCATAGTACTAACCGACCTGCCTACATGATATCATAGTATTAACCGACTTGCCTACATGATGTCACAGTACTAACCGACTTGCCTACATGATGTCACAGTACTAACCGACCTGCCTACATGATATCATAGTATTAACCGACTTGCCTACATGATGTCACAGTACCAACCGACGTGCATACATGATATCATAGTATTAACCGACTTGCCTACATGATGTCACAGTACCAACCGACGTGCATACACAAAATAACAGTATTTACTGACACGTCTACAGAATATCATAGTATTAACCGACTATCATAATACTAACCGACCTGCCTACAAAGTATCATAATATTAACCGACCTGTCTACAGAATAGCAGCAGTTCGTAAAAAACATCGGCAACCTCAACAATCATGTAGGAAGGCAAAGCTCCCGCACAGGCTTTCACCAAACCTGCAACAAACACGAAGTAATAGGTGAGAGGTAATTCCTGAGGTATTCGGGGACAATCTAGTGAAATTCCAAGCAGTGTTTCACAACTTTACTCCCAAAAAGCAAAAATGTATGGCTTGAAATCAAAACTAAATTCAAGGTGATCAAGGACCCTGTAATAAGTTTAGAGTCAACACTTAAAAATTAAAAATGAACGCTGCTGCACAGGAAAGGAAATCGAGAACGATCAAGTACTAGCAGAGTTTGCTGGCATTTAAATCCGAAAAATGAATACTAGAAGCAACTATTAGGTAATAAAGAGAGCACTAGAAGCAACTATCAGGTATAGAAGCAACTATCAGGTAACAAAGAGAACACTAGAAACAGCTATCAGGTAATAAAGAGAACACTAGAAGCAACTATCAGGTAATAAAGATACCACTAGAAGCAACTATCAGGTAATAAAGAGAACACTAGAAGCAATTATCAGGTAATAAAGAGAACACTAGAAGCAACTATCAGGTAATAAAGAGAACACTAGAAGCAACTATCAGGTAATAAAAAGAATACTAAAAGCAACTATCAGGTAATAAAGAGAACACTAGAAGCAACTATCAGATAGTAAAGTAAATAGTGTTTGATGTATTAGGTGCCAGACGTTTCAAAAGTTCTAAAAATGTATTAGCAGAAATGATTCATCGAGAGTGGATAAAACTTACCTAGTCACGTATTATGACATTGTTCTACACTGCAAAGGACACAGCAACGTTTCTGAAATCAGAGTAATCAAAAACTCACCTTCAACGATATGATAGCCGTGTTCCAGAAGCAACCGTTTCACCAATGTAAACCTTGTCTCGTAGCTGTCCTGCTCCTGATGGGAAGGACACAACTCTCGTTTAGTGGAATACTGTAACTTTTTCTCTGACCCAAAGTAGACTAGTATGCTTTAATGTTCTGGACAGAGTGAAGCGTTGCCAATCACAGTGGTCGCCTTATATGTTTGATGCGCCCCCAAAATGTAGGCAGTCTTATGCATGTTTGTCTAGACTGACTGATTACTGAGGTAGAAAATACTAATTCTGATTCATAGTTTGCAAATTTTAACAGAACGTAACTAGACAAATTAACGACGTTGTTCTCCCATTCCATCTGAGGGAAATGCAAACATTTCGACACAACAGTTCTATCGCAACTTAAGCTGATTCAGGTATTTACATTACAATGACTTTGAACTTCCACCGTCGTCATGTTAAATATCACTGAATTATGCGAAGAGTGAAACCTCGCACTACAACCATGCAACTCAAGAACCTTTAACTGTCAATACGGACCAAGGCAATACTAAGAGTTTAGTTCAGTCTTCAGCCGTGGACCCTTTTAACAAAACCAAATTCGTTTAAACAATGTGCAATAAATAATACGCAAAGAATGAAAGCGGCCTTTTAAAAAATACTACAAAAACCGTGAATGGTAACACAATAAAATATTCCAAAAATTTCTGTTGTTTTTCAGCTAGTTAGGCAGCAGATCAGACAGTGCACTAGTTGAATCAAAACGCAAATTTTACTGCTGTTTCTATTGTTTGATATTGCATTGCATTGTACTGCATTGTATCGTGCCACATCGTATCACATCATAGTGTATTGCATTGTATCGTATTGCATCGATCATATCGTATTTCATCACATCATATTGCATTGAGTATCATATTGCATCGTATTGCATTGCATTGTATTGCATCATATTGTATTGCATTGCATTCCACTGCATAGCATCCTATTGCAATGGATCATATCAAATCAAATTAAGCCATATTGCATCCCATCACATCATATTGTCTCTAATACCATATCATGGATATGTTTGTTTTTCTGAGAACCAAACTACTCGTAGAATCCACACGACACTACGAGGCAAATTTTCCACACACTTCAACCCTGCTTCTCAATCTTCACTGCGTAAGAAGTCACACATTAGCTCGGAGATATTAACGTTATGTTCAAGCAGCAAGAAAATTCGTATCTCCGCGCGACCATGTAGTATCCTCCATGTCTTACGATACACAAACACACACACACACTAAAACATTCAACTTATTTGTCACTTTCAGCAGTTTATCTTGCCAGGTTTACATCTGTTATAGAGAGACCCATTGTACTTCCTTTAATATACTGTACAATGAAGATTAACATGGAAAAGATTACGTTACTACCAACTATCTCACCCTGTTCTCCATGCCGATGCGAACAAGATCTCGTAGAAACCTCATGACAGAGCCATTAGCATCTCTGTGTTCAAGCGTGGAAGCTGCAATGGCGCATTGCACGATGGGAACAAGTAGTTCGCACCTCAGGAATGGCACTGGGAACTTTTGTATGCACCTGTGGTTTTGACCAAACGTGAAATCATGTTTCATAAAAGTATAGAGGTTTTGCTTGGCCACAACTATCAGAAAGTTATTGATTCGAATAAGATATTGATTCATTTATTGAAACCATTTATTCTGGTCAGTCTAAAATTTCAGGACTATTTGAAGAGTTTCCAGGAAGAAAATGCTAGAAGGCAGACGAACACTTGTGCTTGTACCTGGTACACAGCCTGTACAAGTCGTCCACTGTGTCCGGGTGCTCCACGAGTCCCTCCTGGCCACTTAGCAGATGGAAAGTTGGCATTGACATCGCCTGATGACACACAAACGACAGTCAACAATCAAACTAAGGAGGTACACGAAGATGGACATGAACTTTTAAGAAACTGACCGTTATGTTGTTGAAACAAACACTGTTAATTAAGCTGATGCAGTCAGAGTACATGTGTCACTGACAAGCAAGGAGTGTAGTTAATCCTACAACAGCTATCAATATAACTTTAGTAAAAGACACTGTTGGTTACTATTCAAAAAAATTCCATCTTTATTTCCGTCAATCATATTTAGTATTTGTTCTACTTCACTCAACTGTGAATTTAGTAGGATACAAAGCTTTCAATGGTCGTTCAAGATGTTTATCATTTAATTTCTCAGCTCAATTTCATCAACATTTCTTGTTGTTGTATTGCTCTACAAACGTGTAAAACATAACGTGCATGGAACACCTGCTCACATCAGTTCCTAAAGCTCAACCAAACACACACGATAAACTGACCTTAGCCATTTCCAGCAGGCCAGGCACACAGCCCTCCTCATCCCCGTACTCGTCTACCAATATGCTTGCCAAGTACAGCCAGCATGAATGATGGTTCGTGTTGTACATTGTTACCATCTACCAAGGAAAGAAAAGTAATGTGTCTATCATGATCTCCATCACCATTACAATCATCATCACTATCACCTCTACCATTAGGAATATTATCACCATCACCATTGCCATAAAATCATCATCACTATAACCACTGCCATTAAAATCATCACCACCATCACCATTACATCATCACTATTACAATATTACCATCGCCATTACCTAATCTATTACCATTAGAATCATCATCATCATTAAAATCATCATCACCACGAGAATCATCATCACCATTAAAATCATCATCACCATTAGAATCACCATCACCATTAAAATCATCATCACCATTAGAATCATCATCACCATTAGAATCATTATCACCATTAGAATCATCATCACCATTAAAATCATCATCACCATTAGAATCATCATCACCTTTACTATTAGTATTAGGAACATTATCACCATCACCACTGCCACAAAATCATCATCGCCATTATTACTGCTATTAAAATCATCACCAGCATCATCACTGCCTTTAAAATAATCATCACTATTACCATTGCCATTTCATTACTATCACCATCACACTTACCAAATATCATTACATTTACCCATTGATCATCATTAGTCATTGTTATCATCATAGTGATTGCCATTATCGTTGTCATTATGGTTGACATTACCAATTCCTTTGACATCAACACAGTTACCACTGCTCTTAATATTCTGCTGTGATTAACTCCGCTACTTAATTACTGGGTTGCCTGTGGGCAAACCAGTCTTAAAATACCCTTGGTTTTTTTCCCTGTTTTCGTCGACAGAAAAGCGAATTCTTGCGCAATTTCCCTAATTGATATGCATGACGTATGTCCGCGCTTTGT